>CAKNWT010316190.1:468-15156 GCA_932066315.1 Andricus coriarius
TGTGTGTGTGTGTGTGTGTGTGCGGATGCGTGTGTTTGCATTTTTGTGCATTTTTTTTAGCACTCAATAATATTTTAAAAATCGGTTTTTAGCAGTTCAACTTTTTTCACTAACATAACTCAAACTTGATGCAAGAATATAAAAGGTTCATAAGTTCAAGACGAATCGATTGACCTATAATACCAATACATTTTATTGAAGTGTAAGGAAGTTATGGTCATTCATATTATATTAAAAATCTATTTTTATAGTCGAAATTTTCTCATTGGGTGTCCAAAAACTTTCCACAATAATTATTTAAAATTATTATAGAGTATTGAGAATTATTTTCAACCAAAAGTCATAAATTACAAGCACGAAATTGATGATATTAGTCCTTCTAAAATTAAAAAGAAGCTAAAAAACAATACTTACATTCCTTCCAAAATTACCTAATAAAAAAATAATAATAAACTAATAACATAGATATCAGGTAGATTAGAACTATTATTATTGTATAAAATCTTTTATAGAAAATAAAATGAGATTTTTATCACAATTTTAATCATTTGTTCAAAGTAAAAAAAAATTTTGGTTTGTTATAAAATCATTGTATCGATGATTTTTAAGTCTTATTTGATGTTTCAAACTTATCACTTTTGAGGCAGCAATTATAATCATCAGATCCAGTTTTGCTAAGCGACAAAAATGATAATTTAACCTATATTTTAAACAGGGTTAAAAACTCTTTTTTCTTCAAAAAATCCTTTTTTGAACAACCGTCTTGGTAAACTTCGGATAAGTTAAAATAAAAGTATCTACATGCTTTAAAGCGCGCGAATTTTGATTTAGTTCATTTAATGTCTTAAAGTAAAAATTGAACTATCATGTTTGATAATTGATCGTTGTTAATTGAAAATTAAATTATTCTGAATCGAAATCCCAGGTTAATTTACCTCCAACGCTTTGAGTTCAAGGTCATTTCAAGGTCAAATACAGGAAATGCTGCGCAATAAACTTCAACAACCGTTTTGGGGTTGCTGAAGCTCGCTTGCTGGAGTTCACCATCGACACATCTTTTGGATTCAATTTGCTAAACTCAGAGTACTCCGCATACTTCAGATTAAAATCCGACCCCTGACAAATTGGCTTGTATTGTAGAAGTGTTGTAGAATTCCAAACATGTTTAACAGTACATGTTTTAGAATTTTTATAATTCACATATTATTAAAGAGTAATTCAAATAGAAGTCAAACTACAAATTTAAAAAAAATTGTTACACAGATAAGTTAACAGAGCAGGAAATGTCAGTGTTTTGTCATTATACAAAATTAATGTAAGAGTTTATTGTTATAAGCAATTTTATAGAACCTGACAAGAATTATTTATTAAATTATGAAAAATGGGTATGTTTCCAATTTGCAAAAAAAAGGTGTCTACGAAGTTCTATTTGAATTTTGTGCTTTGTTTTTAAAAAACTCCGAATTTTTTATAATCATCAATAATTTTTGACCTAATTGAGATATTTATCGTTTTCTTTTTGTTTTGTTAGCGTTTATTATCTTATTTTGCAATCCACAGAAAAGTATAAAAAAGGTTTAAAAGTAATAAACTGGGCATTTCCCTAAATATATGAAAAGTCGCTTTTTCAAATAAACCCACTCTTGTATTTTTTGCCAATTTTTTTGTTCAATTTTTACTTTCATAAGTAAGATATCTTGTGAGTTTTATGGCGTATATATAACTTTTATTGATAAGAGAATTTTATGTTGTTGATGAGTTTAAATTTTCGACTTTTTCTCGCATACAACGAGAGATATGAAAAAATGTTGACATAAAACTGTTTACGTCTAAAAAACTTCTATGCAAATAGCCCCTTGCTCTTTTGCGATATTTTTACATAAACTTTTCAATAACATTGCGATGAATAAAAAGCTGGGATTTTTCAGAAAATATTTTTTTCATGTTCTCAAAATTTTATGAAATAAATAAAAAGATTTTGTGGAAAACAGCACCTCTTCATTCTATCCAATATTTAAACAAAGTGTCTGCTAATAGAAGAAAGGCATCATATCAGCTTTATGCGGGTTAAACCATTCTTGAGGATGGGATAATTATTTTTTTCCTACAAATTTAATTGTTGAATTATTCTCGCAAATGATGTAAAGTTATTTAGCCCGCAAAAAAATCCACAAAATATATTTATTATGAAACTGAACATTGAACGGAAAATTGGCAAAAAATATAACAACGTAATAATATCTGTATGCCTTGAGGGTGTCACTTATGCATTTGCACTAAAAATTGTCATGTATGATAGTACTAATATTGTATGTTATTTAGTTGTGCATTTTAGAAAAATACACTAAATCTGTTGATTTTGCGAATATTTACTTATTCGTTTAATTCATTCACCCCCCCGGGGGGGGGTTGAGGGATGGTTTGGAAAAGAAAGTTTATTTTATTCCTCGATAACAAAATATGATACAATAAATATGTGTTTGAATTATAGAAATATTTCTGCACAAAAATTGTAATTGGCTTGTTATATTTAGCCAAAAAAATTTTTCTTGGCCTTCAAAATTGAATTATTAAAATTTAGAATTTTTTGATTCCTAATTTATTATACTAAAAAATATTAAGATACTATTACATTTGCTAATTTCATTATTCAAGTTCCTATAATATATTTACATTATAATTTTTTCTTGTTAAATTTTTTATTAGAATATTTCGCTTTCTCATAGGATTTTTATTCTTGATCAATAGAGTTCTACATTCCAATTTATTATGAAATTAATTTATATTTGTTATTAATAAATGTAATTCTTAATATATAGTACCTATTAAACATTTCATAAAAAACGTGCTTACTTCCACATGTTAAATACCTATTGTTATTAAAAAACATATGTGAAGTTATAATTTTTATAATTTCATATTAATTCGTTAACGTTTTTAAATGTTGCTTGCATTATATGAAATTTTGAGAACACTGCGATATATAGCACTTTTAAAACAATGTTTTTTCAATAATCCTTTTAGGTTTCAATGACTTTTATTTTTTGAAAATATCAATTACCCATCAAAGAGTTGTTGATCTTAATTTTGGAAACTGAAATGATCGGGAATGTTTTTATTTAATATTAATTACTGACTTTTCCATAAGACCAATGCTTTTCTGGTACAGGGCGATCGACGCGCCGCCCGACGGATTATTTCACCCGTGATATGGAACTTTTAAGCGACAACTACTTTTCTTATTAGTCGGATAGGGCTGAAAAAGGGGTAGTTTGAATATTGATCTTATCTTAGATTAAAAAGGGGAATAGAACTGTAACACACTATGAACTTATTAAAGTCCTGATAATTGGTACGAAAACAAAGGATTACTTTCATGCGCATGATAAAAATATATTTTTTCAAACATATTTTGAAGTATTACCTTTCAAAGAATACATTCGCGGGCGTCTCATTCTGACATTAGTCATACATATGATCACGATTTTAACAAGCTCATAAAGTTTTTCACTTGTACGTCACTTTTTACGAGCAAATAAGATCTTCGGCAGAATGAGACCCCCAAAAATGTATTCGTTAAACGAAAAATTAAAAAAATATTGTTGGAAAATTATATTTTATTAAACTAGACTAAAGTTATTCCTTACCTTATACAAATGGTACCGATTTTGATAAGTTCATAAAGTGTTTCACTTGCATGCCACTTTTTTATCTAAGAATAGTTCTTCGTCGGAACGTGACCAGCGAAAATGTATTGTTTGAACGAAAATCCTTTAAAAAAATTTTAAGAAAAAGACAGTTTAATCATCCACAGGAAAGTAATATAATCTACTCTCCAATTATTACAATTTTAATAAGTTCGTAAAGTGTTTCACGTGTCTGCAATTTTTTAAACCAAGAAAAGGTCTTCTTCAGAAGCAGAGCACAGAAAATGTATTTTTTGAACGAAAATTCTTTAAAATATCTTTGGAAAAGGATATCGCAATCATGCACACGAAAGTAATCCATTCTTTCGTACAAATAATCACGATTTTAATGATTTCATAGAGTATTCCTCCTCTATGCCGCTTTTTAATCTAAGATAAGATAAATATTTAAACTACCCCTTTTTGGATGAGATCTAATCTTATTTGCTGATAAATATCAATTCAATTCAAGGAATTCGAGGAATTATTAAAGTTCAAGGAATTCATGGAATTCATGGAATTCACATAATTAATGGAATTCAAGAAATTTATGGAATGCACAGGATTCATTGAATTCAGAGAATTTAAGGGATCAGTGGAATTCAAGTAATTCGCCGAATGCACGAAATTATCAGAATTCGAGGAACTCTCGAGATTGATGGAATTCAAGGAACACAGGGAATTAAAAAAAATTCATGCAATTCACGAACTTCACGAAATTCAAGGAATTTTCGGAATTCAGGGAATTGAAGGAATTCGCGGAATTCAAGAAATTCAGGGAATTCCAGAAATTCGTGGAATCCAAGGAGTTCAAGAAATGCACTTAATTCAAGAAATTAATGGAATGTATGGAATTCACAAAATTCATGGAATTCAGAGAATTTGAGGAAATAATCGAATTCATGGAATTCACAAAATTAACGGAATTTACAGAATTAGGGGAAATCATGGAATTGGAGGTAACCACGGCATTGATGCATTTCACAGAATTCATGAAATTCAAAAAAATTCACGCAATTCAAAGAGTTCGAGAAATTCGAGGAATTAATTGAATTTACGAAATTCATGGAATTGCAGGTATTCATGAAATTTATGGAATGAATGAAATTCATTGAATTAATGGCATTTACGGAATTCACGGTATTATCGGAATATCATAGAATCGGAGGAAATCACGGGATTGATGGAATTCAAGCAATTCACGAAATTAAAGGAATTCCCGGTATTCAAGAGATTCGCTGAATTCGCCAAATTCAAGGAATTTACGGGATTCATGTAATTAAAGGAATTCACGAAATTCATGGAATTCACGAAATTCATGGAATTCACGAAATTCATGTAGTTGAAGGAATTCACGAAATTTATGGAATTCAAGGAACTCATGGTATTGAAGGAATTCGTGAAATTCATGGAATTCAGGAAATTGGAGGTATTAACGGAATTGAAAAAACTCATGGAATTCACGAAATTCGCGGAATTCGCGGAATAAGAGAAATTCATGGAATTCTCGGTATTCATTTAATTCGTGTAATTCATGCAATTCAAAGAATTCATGGAATTTAATGAAATCATTGAATTCATGGAATTCAAAGAATTCATGGTATTCAGGAACTTCAAGTAATTCACGAAATTCACGGAATATAAGGATTTTACGGAATTCAAGGAATTCATGTAATTGAAGGAATGCACGAAATTCATGTAATTGAAGGAATTCACGAAATTTATGGAGTTCAAGGAATTCACGGTGTTCAACGAATTCGTGGAATTAACGTAATTTACGAAATTCATGGAATTCCCAGAATTCGTAGAAATATGGAATTCGCGGAATTCACGAAATTCGCAGAATTCATGGAATTCACGGAATTCGTGGAATTCATTTAATTCGTGGAATTCACAGAATTAGTGGAATTCATTTGATGCGTGGAATTAATGCAATTCAAAGAATTCATGGAATTCACGAAATTCATGTGGTTGATGGAATTCACGAAATTTGTGGAATTCAAGAAATTCATTGTATTCAAGGAATTCGTGGAATGCATGGAATTCAAGAAATTCTAGGTATTATTGGAATTTACTAAATTCATGAAATTCACGAAATTCGCGGAATTCAGGGAATTCACGGAATTCAAAGAATTAGTGGAATTCATGTGGGTGGGTGTGGTGAGCCCACGCTTGTAGTTATTTACAACATGAAACTATCCACCTAAAAAACACTATCCGAATCGGGTAGTGTCACGCTTACCCCTAGAGGCCCGTCGAAAAGGAAATAGCTTAATGATATACATGGAATTGGAGGAAACCACGAGATTTATGGAATTCACGGAATTGAAGGAATTCACGGAATCGATATAATTTAAAGGATTCACAGAATTCACGGAACTCACGAAATTCACGAAATTCACGGAATTCACGAAATTGACGGAATTCATGAAATTCACGGAATTCGCGGAATTGGAAGAATTCATGGAATTCCAGAAATTCATGCAATTCAAGCAAGTCAAGTAATTTAAGGAATTCGAGAAATTCACGCAATTCACGAAATTCATGGAACTCTAGAAATTAATGGAACTCTAGAAATTCTTGGAATTCAAGAAATTCATGGAATTTGAGAAATTCGGGGAATTCAGGGAATTCAAGATATTCAGGAAATTAACGGAATTCATGAAATTCACGATATTCATGGAATTCGCGGAATACATGAAATTCATGGAATTCACGGAATTCATGGAATTCACGGAATTCATGGAATTCTTAATAATATTGAAGCTTGGATCAATTGAAACAGTGCACGCTCTGAATCAATTGAGTTCGCTGTTTTGGATCAGTCTTCAATGTGAAGTTAGCACATTAAGGGCATGTGATACATAAACAATGATCGATTTTAGCAGTGTTAGGTTCCCCCGGCTTTTTTCCTACAATAATAAAGATTTTTCCTTAAAAATTTGGGGGATGATAGCGAACATGCTAACGGACGTCGCCGAACTCTTCTGTTTTGGAATAATTTAAAAAATTTCATTTTGCTAAATTTGATTAATATGTGTGTATTTTGAGGCTATGTGTGTTACAATTCTCCCCGCAGCTTTACTTCCAAACTACACAATATTTTTGGTCGAAAACTTAGGACAAGTAATAAAACATAGTAACTAATGTCCCGGAACTAAGCTTTTTTGTAGGCAATCCAAAAAATATATTTCATAAATAATTTAATTTATGCTCGTTAGGACGCCCTCTATGCCACTCGGTACAACAGATACCAACATTATCGGAATGACAGAGGCTTGACAACCGATCATAACCCCCAAATAGTGCATATACAGAAAAATTTTATTTAGCAGAATGTATTTTTTTTGCATTCATCCCTTAAAAAAGAGTTCGGGACATCCGTTATTCTATTTTATAGCATCTCCGAATTCAGTTTTTACAAATTTTAAGTTTTGTGGACAAAAACCCGGGGGAACTGACCCCGATTGAAGTATCACATGCCCTTAAACAAAAAAGAAACGGGTACTAAAATAGAATATTTGTAAGCTCATATTAGAAAGTCCAAAAAAGGATCCTGGATAAAAATGAATCCTGGATAAAAACTGATACGCCAACTTAGATACTCAATGTGAAAAACTTATAGATTGTGCAGTTAAAATATTTACAAAAAAACATTAAATTTTTAAAATTATATCACTTTACGCAATTTTAATCTAGAAATATTAATGTATACATTAAAACTTGTTTTAAAATCTTTTAAAATATTCTTTTAACAATTTTTTTTTAATCATTCAAACATTTTCCAGGAATCTAATAATTATTTTCTTATCTTGGAACTTAAATTTTTCATACAATTATTCAAAGATCCTCTTTGGTAGAAAATGTAACTATTTTTTCGAAAATTTTTATTTGGCTGAAAATTTCTCTTCTTGGTTGAAAATTTATATTTTTGGTTAAGGATTCAAATTTTTTGTTGTAAATGCTATTATCTTGGGAATGATAGATGCTTCACTTCTAAATGTCAAAATGAAAAAATCAGAAGTTAAAAAATGCCATCAAGAACTATTCAACAAGAAAATGCACGGGAATTTTCACAGGAATGTAGAAAAACAGTCCTTGTCGAAGGGGCAAACTTTTGCTTTCCTCAGATCATCAGCGTATCATACACACGCTGAGTACCTGGAACACATACTGTCGGGGTGTCCCACCCAGGCAGGAACGACGTACATCTACAGACATAATGCAGCCCTAAGACTCCTTTATTACCATCTTTGTCGTTCTTACGGTGTTGGCCGCGACCCTGCCCTGCCGAACGCTCCAAGGGAGATAGAGTGAATTGTCCAAAAGAAGAAGTGCCAAATTTTCTGGTACTACGATTTTCGGACTGTGGTCTCCGTTGCAAACTCGAGGCCGGACATTGTTCTCCAAGACTTCGAGAAACGAACGATATTCGTGATCGAATTCTCGGCCCCGTCCGAATACAATATCACGGACAAGAAGGAAGAATAGGAGGAGAGGTATCAAGACCTTAAAACGGAGCTGCAAAGACTGTACCCAAACTATTCGGTACAAGTAATAGTTCTTGTGATAGGTGCTCTCGGAGGTGCGAAACTATCACTGGTTCGTAACCTTAAAGCCATACCCGCGTGCCAAAAAAAAAAAAAAAAAATATATATATATATATATATATATGAATATATATTTTTTGTTTTGTTTTTTTCATAGCTCGTATTAAGAGAGGTTTATGGGTCACTTATGGGTAGAAAATTATTTTTTTTTTTTGGCGATTCAGCTATTTTGTTAAAAATTCGTCCTCTTCTAACAAAATTCAAATATGATTGAATTCCGAGTAAAATCGATTTTATTTGAAATAATATGAACACATTTCGATGGAATCGCGGCTGACCCACATAGACAGGTTAAAAGATATCCAGGAATTGTACAATTTATATACTTTAATTCTTGTATAAAATCTATTCAGGAAAATATAGGAATATATATTTATAAAGATTAATTACTCACTTATTAGGAAACCCATTACCACCTTGACTGACATTTAGGAAATTGGGCTTAGAGAAAATTTGATTTATGTCGGGATTTTAACCAAAAAAATGTTCGTCAAAGATCGAGGTTTGTCGATCAACTAAATATTTGAATAATAAAAACAGTTGTTGTTCAGGTGAAAATGTAAATAATTTTTAAACCTCGCTTTGTATAATAATTTATTATCTGAAAGAAAAATGTTTCAGAGAAAAACATATAATACAAAAGAAGCTTGTGCTTTATTGCGATTTTGTACTCTGCTTGTAAACATTCGGCGCACATGCAAATAATTTTAAGATCCCGCTATTGGTAATAAAGCATTTTTCGAGAAAGGAATACTTTTGAGAAAAAGAAATGAAGTATCACTGAAAACCTCAAATTTTATTTCGATTTAGTGCGTTGCTTTCTTCTTTCAATGCTTAGAGCAAACGCTAATAATTAAAAAATATCGCCATGTGTAATAATGTTGGAGAAAAACATGAAATAACAATAAAAATTTTAAAATTCCCTTTACGATTTACTACTTCTTTTTACTGGTGTCAGGAAAGATAAAAGTTTTGTAAATAAGTTTAAAATAAAGATATATTCCCGAATAGAAAAATATAATCTTGTTTTGAATCCATACAAAACGGTGGCGATTTGAGGGAATAATATTATAAAAATAGGGTACAAAATATAACTAAAATGCCCACAAATAAGTCTATGAACTTAGTCACATCTTAATGAACACATTGCATAAAATAATGATGATTTAAATATTTTCTTTAGTTTTCAATGTTATGAAATCAAAAGCCTCCAAAATTGAGAGCCGTTATAAAACATAAGAGACCCGGTCAAAATATATAATTTTTTAAAATTTTCCATTTATCCTTTTTATTCCAGCATATCGAAACTTACTTTTGCAACCACCCTCGTCAAATAAATGGAACACCTTTCAACCCTGAATTTCAGAGGAAATTGTTTCGTGCTATTTTATGCTGTGCTTCTTAACTGTTTTTTGTTTTAAGTTTAAAAATCATTGCACATAGTGAGATCTTAATATTATTGGAATTTGAGATAATCATTGAAAGTAGATACCCACGTGCTAAATCGCAATAGAGTTTAAGATTTTTAGCAGTATTTCATTTTTAGGTTGTAAAAAGTTTTCTTTTCTATGAGATAATAATTTTTTATTCATAGTCGGATCATACAATTATGTGCACTTGCGCAACACCAATACTTCAATTCATGACTTTTACTTGAATTTCTTCTTTTTTTGTTGATTTTATTTATTAGCATACATTTAATGTAATAACAAAAAATGTATGCCTACATATTTTTATTAAAGCTTGTAGATGTTTCACCACTAAATATTTCGTAATATTTGTGAAATTATTTAAATCTTCTTGAAATCTTTGAGAAAGCATTTAAATCTATCCGAAATCTTTGTGAAATCCTTAGGAAATAATTGAAATATTTGTGCACTTTTTGTAATCTACCTGAAATGTTTGTGATATAATTGAAGTCTTTCTGAAGCATTTTGAAATATATAAAAAATTTGGCATATTGGGTAATATTTGTGAAATTATAAAAATCTTTGGGAAATCATTCATGTCTTTGTCAAGTCTTTGTAAAGTCTTTGAAATTTATCCGAAATCTTTCAAAAATCATATAAATCTTTCTGAAATCTTTGGAAATATTTGAAATTAAAAAAAAATCTATTGATTAATGTTTGTGAAGTTATAGAAATCTTTAGAAAATCATTGAACTCTGTGAAGTCTTCTAAATCAATCAAATTCTTTAAAATAATTGGGGAATCATTGAAATCGTTGTGCAATCTTTGAAATCTGCGGGAAATTTTTGAGAAATCTTTGTGATATTTTTAGAAACCTTCGAAATCTTTGGTATCATTTGTGACGTTGTTGAAAACTTTGGGAAATCATTAAAATATTTGTGTAATATTTGGTATATTTGTGCGATAAAATATTTTCTCATTTGGTTTATAACAAAATAATACTATGAGCCACTTTCCCACAAGAAAACAGCAAATTCCTACAAAAATCATTCTACAAAATTTGAAAACTGATCTTTGAATAAAAAATTTTTTGTAGGGGATTCAAGTATTTCGTAGAAAATTCGTCTTTTTTTCGTAGAAAATTTAAATACTTGGTTGAAAGTTAATCTACTTTATCATAAATTTAGTTTTTAGGTTGAAGATTCATAATCTTATTTGGAAAAATAAGAAGTAGAACATTCAACTGTTTCGTTACAATTGTACTTTTTTCCTGGTAATTTAATTCGTTTGTTGAAAATTTGTCTTTTTGGTTTGAAAATATAAAAATTCAACTAATTCCTTGAAAATCAATTTTTTGGTTACAAATGAATATTTTTGGTATAGAAATTCAAGTATGTGGGTAAAAATCCATCTGTTTTGTTGAAAACTTGACTATTTACGTAGAAAGTCACACTATTTTTTTCAAAAGTAGCTTTTATTAATTGATAAGCCAAAAGGATGAGGTTTCAACAAAAAAGTTACTTTTTAACCAACCAGTTGGATTTTCTGCATAAATAGTTCATTTTTAACCATACTACATCAATTTTTATCCAATTAGTTCAATTTTCGTACCCTAAATGTTAATTTTGGATAAAATTTAGTTTTCTACAAGAAAGACAGTTTTCAATGAATTACTTTAATTTTTTATCAATTGCAAACCAAAAACACGAGTTTTCAACAAAAGAGTAGATTTTCAACTAAAAGTTGAGTTTTAACAAAATGAATGAATTTTTTACCAAAATACTTGAATTTCCTACCCAAAAATAAAAAACGAACTTGAAACAAAATAGGTTAATTTTCAACTAAGCAGATGAATTTTTAACTAAAATTGGTTTGAAAATCCAACTCTTCTTGTAAACAAAATTATGTAGAGGATTCGGCTATTTCGTTACAAATTCGTATTTTATAGTTAAAAGATTAACTAATTGGTTGATAATGGAACTTTGTTAAAAAATTCAGTTCTTTTGTTGAAGATTCGTAATTACAGTTGAAAATTCGATTCTTTGCTTGCAAATTAAACTATTTTTTTTTAAATTCGTTTTTTTTTGTAGCAAATAAGTCTCTTTGGTTGAAAATGAACTTTTCGTTGGAAATTTAACTCGTTTGTGAAAAATTCGTGTTCTTGGTTTGAACTTTGTCGAAAATTTCACTTCTTCGTTCAAAATTAACTCTTTTGTTGGAAATTGTTATTTTTGGTAATGAAAGTATGTATTTTTATGTAGATAATTACTTAGTAGGAAAACGAATGCCATCTTGACTCTTACCGTGAAAACTGGGGTAACATAAAATTTTATTTAAATCGATATTTTTACCAAAAGAAAGCCAATAAAATAGCGAGGTTCGTCGATAAATTAAATATTCGAAGAACGAAACAGTTGTTTTTCAGGCGGAAATGTAAACAATTTTAAGACCTCGCTATGTACAATAATTTATCATCTGAAAAAACTGCTTAGGAGAAAAACACGCAAATAATTTTTAAACTACGCTAAGCGTAATAAATTTTCAACTGAAACAAAACTGTTTTCAAATGACACAAATTGATCTTCAAACTCTAATTTTCTAATCTCATGGAAAAAGTAACATTTATTCACTTAACTATTAGCTATAATTAAAGAATTGAAATTGAAATAAGAATAATAGGAATACTAATCGTAACAATCATATAGAGGCACTAAATACATTTTAATTTTAAAATTACAAATTTATTCACAACAAATGTTTATATAAGAATTTAAATTTTTTAACAAAATTGCGTAGCCACAGAAAACATACAAGGAAAAAATATTTTTCATTTAACTATAATATTATTTGACCACTGTTATTTATAATAAAGTTCATTAGTTTCTATAGAATGTTTATTGACACAAAATATTTTTAAAAACTTATATTCGAATAATTTTTTTAAATACATGTCACGATTACTGGGAAGTTTACCTTGAGAATTTTAAAATTAAGAAGTAGATATTTCGATATTTTTGATTTAGCATTTAAAAAAATCCCATTTCAATCATTTTTTTTATATTTTTTTATTATCGGAATTCAATAATTTGTATTACGAAAGTAATGTGTTTCTAAACTGAAAAACAGATTAAAAATACATGCAAATCTGTATCGATTTATAAGATTGAATATTTTTGAGAACTTTTGGAAATGCTAGTTTGATAATAAATTAATTATTATGAATCTGCTTTCCAAATTAAGAATTATTTGCAAATAAACTATTTTTATTGTGTGCTTTTTGACAGTAATTATTATAATATTTGACAATCTCAAATAAAAATATCTCTATTTCAGTCCTGGTTTATCGATAAGGAATGTAAGTCTGGATAAATGGGCGATTCTCGAATTGCACCCCCTTACCTGTGTAGTATACCCCCACCTTTGCGTCCAGCGCGTTACCCCTCGCTTGCTTTTTCTCCCCTGTGAATATACGCGGTATTTTTAGATTGAGAATTCAAGTATCTTCATAGAAAATTTACTTATATATTCAAGTTAAAAATTCATCTATATTTTTTAATTCAAAGTCATAAAGATTAATATGTATGTATAGAAAATTTCCTGCACGAATTATTGCAAATTGATACAATGAAAATTATAGTCTAATCTCACTTTTAAATCGTTAAAAATTGTAAAATTTGCGAAGTTTTCAATGTCCAGTTTGAAAGTCTTCGCCCATCTCTAATCCGACGCGATATATGCTTGGTAAAAGCAAGTGAGGGGTAAAGGGCTGCGCGCAATGGTGGGGGTATACTCCGCAGGTAAGCGGGTGCAAGTCGAGCGCTAACTTAATAAATATACCGAATTTCTCTTCATGAAAATGATATTGCCAATTTATGGATTGAATATTAGCGTTTAATAACCGGAATGAAAAATTATAAACAATTATATTCAATGTTCTATTTTAGATAATCGTAATTTTTTAGACCAGGCGTATCATCGACGTACGAAGAGTGAATGAGAAACGTAATGAGATCTTGATACGAAGCTGGAAAAGGAAACGGACAAGATTTGGCGCACCCTATCCCTTTTCTAGCTTTCTGATTCTTTTACAAAAACTGTCAGAATTATTTCATTTGACAATTTATGATCAAAAAGACTTTTCTATTCATAGCTTCCTTATTCTTCAATAAAATGTATAATATTATAGTTCAATCGATTCTTCTCAATGCAAGAAATTTTTTTAAGTCTTTCATCAACTTTGAATTATGTTAAAGAACAAAAGATTTACTATGAAAATCATGTTTTCAAATATTATGCATTACCATGGCTTCCTTACACATCAATTTAAATGTATCAATATTAAAGGTCAATCGATTCATCTCGAACCAAGGAATCTTTTTTATTCTTACATCAACTTTGAATTATGTTAATGAAGAAAGTTTTACTATAAAAAACCGTATTTTTAAATAAAATGCATTAACATAGCTTTCTTACTCTTTAGTAAAATGGATTAATATTATAGGTCAATCGATTCGTCTCGAATCAACAAAACTTTTCCATTTCGCATCAACTTTAAATTATGAGAATGGTAAAATTTTTACTATAAAATATTTTTGGGAATCATTCGGTAAGTTTCAAGATATTAGTAGTGGGAATAGGAAATAGGAAGCTTTGCAATTGTAACATTTTCCAAAATTTATAAATTTATTTAATTAAAACTTCCTTAATGTAATATTATCTAATACAAGGTTCTAAGCAATTGTCCAGATTTTATAAGCATATATGACTGCACATAATCCAAAAAGGGGTAGTTGGAATATTTTAAGGTTCTGTTTGAGTAGTTTGGTAGGAAATTAACATTTATAAGCAAATATCATTGGCTCTTATTAAGAATAGGTAGTTGGAATGTTTTGCGGTTATGTCTGAATATACTGATGGGAAATTGCATTATATCAGAAAATCCACATGACGGGTGAAGTCATCCGCTAGCCACCAGATAGCGCC
>CAKNWT010316205.1:15591-30200 GCA_932066315.1 Andricus coriarius
TAATCCGGGGAAATTGCTCCAGTTTGCCATACATGCGTAAAATCATATAAACCTTGTTTAATCGCTGAAGGTGGATTCTTCGAAATCGATCGATTTTCGACCCGCTCCGGAACATTTTCCAGCTATGTTAAATTACTCCATTAGGCTCGTATTTGATGGAAATACACGTTTGAATCCGGCGTAATCCGGGAAAATTGCTCCAGTTTGCCATACATGCGTAAAATCATATAAACCTTGTTTAACCTCTGAAGGTGGATTCTTGGAAATCGATCGATTTTCGACCCGCTCCGGAACATTTTCCACCTATGTTAAATTACTCGATTAGGCTTGCATTTGATGACAATACACGTTTAAAACCGGCATAATCCGGGGAAATTGCTCCACTTTGCCATACATGCGTGAAATCATATAAACCTTGTTTAACCGCTGAAGGTGGATTCTTGGAAATCGATCGATTTTTGACCCGCTCCGGAACATTTTCCAGCTATGTTAAATTACTCCATTAGGCGTGTTTTGGATGTAAATACATTTTTAAAACCGGCCTAATCCGGGGAAATTGCTCCAGTTTGCCATACATGCGTAAAATCATATAAGCCTTGTTTAACCGCTGAAGGTAGATTCTTGGAAATCGATCGATTTTCGACCCACTCCGGAACGTTTTCTAGCTATGTTAAATTACTCCATTAGGCCTCTATTTAATGAAAATACATGTTTGCAATAGGCGGACTCCGGGGAATTTGCTCCAGTTTGCCATACATGCGTAAAAGCATATAAACCTTGTTTAACCGCTGAAGATGGATTCTTGGAAATCAATCGATTTTCGCCCCGCTTCGGAACGTTTTCTAGCTATGTTAAATTACTCCACTAGCCCGTGCGGAAAATGCCTTTTTGAGCCTTATTTAAAAAAAGGCTCGTACTGGGCCCTGATAAGGTTGCCTGATTTGAAAATTTGTACAACGGCCCTGATCAGGCACAAATGAGGTCCGGATAAGGTGCCCTTATTTATAAGTAAAACCATCTGATAAAAGGCCGTATTTACGGCCCTGATCAGGTCCGAATAATGTCCGGATAGGTTGTCCTAATTATTAGGTAAGGTAGTCTGATCAATTTCGTTTTTATGGCCCTGATCACGTCCGAATAAAGCCCGGATAAATTTTCTTTTTTATTAAGTATCGCAAATCTGATTTTCGCTTGGCCCTATAACAGAATTCGAATAAGGACGAATACGAAGTTTTTATGATGTGATTAGTTTGTTTTTCATTCACCAACAAAATGCATTCCAAGTAGAGTCAAATCAAATATAAAAATAATTACATTTAATTGATTCTAACTCCTTATTAATCTTGAATCTACTAGAACTTATAACCAAGAAATAATTTGCAATAATAAAAATTTTCGAGATTTAAAATTTCCAAAATTATAAATATTTTAAAGAGATGATTAAAATTTTAAAAACAAAAAAAAACTGTTATGAAACGGGTCACAAACATTTGTCACGCGACCCTGCACAGCTGTAGCTTATATTTTAGATTTTTGTTTGAATACTCCGAGTTAAGTTAGCTGCGAGGTTTTGTTAGGAGTTGCGAATGCGTAGGTAGGGGGTTCGAACCCACAGCGAATAAGAATTTTATTAGCGTGCGATTGTTAACGTAGTGATTGTTTGCACAATAGTAAATAATTATGTAATTAAATATGTGAACAAATATTAAAGCATAATGATAATATTAATAATAAAGATTAATTTTTTTAGGCGAAAAATCGGTCATCATTTTATAGAACTGTTATCTATTTCATAGCATTTTGTAATACATTTCGTAGAATCGTTCAATGCAATGTAAAACCAAGAAGATTTTAACTTTTATTAAACTACCCGTCGTATCCTCTACTATGTGATAATATGTACTTTAATAAAATATTACATTTCAAATTCAAAATACCTTTTTTTATATTTATTTAAAAAAAAATAATTAAGGGATTTGACACTAAATAAATAAGGTCCTGCTAAGGACCTCAATTATTTTAAAGGCGCTAAAAAAGGCTGCCTGGCATGGACCTTAGAAGGTGGCCACTTACGGCCCTTTTAATTCCGAGCGTTACGAAACACTATAAGGGCCTGATAGGATTAGCTTCTCCGGACCTTAAATATAATACGGCAACCGTTTCAGGACCCGATACTGCCCGGATTTAAATTTCCGCACGGGAGGCTTGTATTGAATGGAAATACACATTTGATCCGGCGTAATCCGGGGAAATTGCTCAATTTTGCCATACATGCGCAAAATCATATAAACCTTGTTTGACCGCTGGAGGTAGATTCTTGGAAATCGATCGATTTTCGACCCACTCCGGAACGTTTTCTAGCTATGTTAACTTACTCCATTAGGCTTCTACTTAATGGAAATACATGTTTACAACCGGCGTACTCCGCGGAATTTGCTCCAGTTTGCCATACATGCGTAAAATCATATAAACCTTGTTTAACCACTGAAGATGGATTCTTGGAAATCAATCGATTTTCGCCCCGCTTCGGAACGTTTTCTAGCTATGTTAAATTACTTCACTAGGCTTGTATTGGATGGAAATACACGTTTGATCCGGCGTAATCCGGGGAAATTGCTAAATTTTGCCATACATGCGCAAAATCATATAAACCTTGTTTAACCGCTGGAGGTAGATTCTTGGAAATCGATCGATGTTCGACCCACTCCGGAACGTTTTCTAGCTATGTTAAATTACTCCATCAGGCTTCTATTTAATGGAAATACATGTTTACAACCGGCGTACTCCGGGGCATTTGCTCCAGTTTGCCATACATGCGTAAAATCATATAAACCTTGCTTAACCGCTGAAGATGGATTCTTAAAAATCAATCGATTTTCGTCCCGCTTCGGAACGTTTTCTAGCTGTTCTAAATTACTCTAACGGGCTTGTCTTTGATGAAAATACATGTTTAAAATCGGCCCTGGTGGACCGAATGAACGGAACGGATACGCTACAGCGTATCCGTAAAGTATCCACATCGTATCCTCTCCGTATCATGGAAGAAAAACTCATTAAAAAAGGAAGATGAATATTTAACTTGTTGAAATTCGGATTCTACGTGAAATTTTGAGTTAGAACGTCACGGAATAATTGCAAAAGTTTTTCTTGCAACGATAAGAACTTTAAAAAAATATAATACCTATCTACAACTTGGGTTGAAGGCGACTTCAAGCGTCCATAATCAAGCATCCATAATCGTTTAAGCCAGTCCATCGATGGTGAGGTACAAAAACAGGCTTTGTCCTATATGTCAGATCAGATATAATGCTCTTATCGGATCACTTGATTGCATTACAAAAATGCATTACAAAAATGCGTTTATGATACGAATTAATAATTGCAACTCACCGAATAATGGCAACTTTCTAATCCTGATCGAATTTATCGCGGAATTTGATCCTTTTATGAAGGATACCATCAGAAAATTTGGCAACAAGGGCTCTGGAAGTACTATTTATTTAACTAAAACAACGTTTGAAGAGTTTATTGCGTTGATGACGGACACTTTGTCGAAAACTGTAACTGAAGAAATTAAAAAAGCGAAATATTATGCAATCATAGTAGATTCAAAACCTGACGTATCACAGGTAGACCAATTGGCCTTCGTAATTAGATATGCCACTGACGACTGACGATGGTACTCCGGTAGAACGTTTTTCGTTATTCATTAAGAATCCCGGTCATAAGGGGCAAGAATTGGCAGTTGCAGTGATTTCTACTTTGGAGGCTTTTGGCCTAAAAGTTATTGACTGCAGAGGTCAATCTTATGATAACGCCAGCAATTGTTCAGGGATGTACAAGGGTTTACAAGCGCGAATTCGCGAAATCAATGGTTTAGCTATATATTCTCCATGTTCTTCTCACTCTTTGAATTTTGTAGGAGTTCATGCAGTGGAATGTTGTTCAGAAGAAGTTTTATTTTTTAACGTGGTTCATACCTTGTACAATTTTCTTACGGCATCGACACATCGGTGGGAAATTTTAAGGTCCACTGAAAAACCCAAATCAATCACATTAGCATCTTTGTCCACTACTAGATGCTCTGCTCGTGATGATGCTGTTGAGGTTTTCAATCAATATTTTCAGGATATAGATAAGGTTTTGGAAACGATAGAAAAAACTGATACTGAAAATGCGATCACCAAACATAAAGCTAAGGGTATTCGTGAAAAATTGGAAAAACTGGAGTTTGCTTTTACGATGGTTTTTTGGGTTTTTTTCTTTCAAGAATCAACGGTGTCAGTCAGAAATTGCAAAAAGTTGACATTAGCATTGCTGAGGTTATCGATCAGTACCGTGGGCTCATAAAAATGGTTGCTTGCACTCGGAATGAATTCGATAGTTTTGAACAAAAAACACTCCAAACATCTACTACTCAATTGTATGTGTCAGATTTGTCCCGGAAAAAAATTAGGAAACTACATGTCGACGAAACAAGAGATAGTGAAGTTCAATTTTCGGGTCGGGATGTATTCCGAAGTCAATACTTTCAACGTCATGTTAGATAAGTTGTCAACTGAACTAGAAGAAAGATGTGCAAAATATCAAGTTATTTACGAAAACTTTGCCATTATCACTCAATTTGATAAGCTAGAATCGAATGAAATTCGTGAGAAATCAATGTTACTAAGAGAAATCTATCACTCAGACTTTGAATCTTCATTAGACGATGAGTTCATTCACTTTTGCGCATTTTCTTATGCCAAAAAAATTCAGGAAAAGTCTCCATTAGAGCTATTAAGATTTCTCCGTAGAAATGATTTGTCTTGTGTGTTTCCGAATGTTGAAATTGCCTATAGAATATTCATTACTATTGCTGTGACCAACTGTAGCGCAGAAAGATCGTTTTCTTTTTTGAGAAGAATAAAAAACTATTTGCGTTCCGCAATTACAGAAGATCGCCTTAGCAGCTTAGCCATTTTGTGTATCGAATCTGAGTTATTCCGTTCTTGAGACTTTGACAACTTAATCACGCAATTTGCCAATAAAAAAGTTAGGCGAGTTTTTATCTAAGGAAAATATTGGTTCTCTTAAAGAACTAAAAAAAAATGTTGCTAGTTCCTAAGTATCGTATTTGTATGGTGTAAAAAATATTCTTGAAAAATTCAAACAGTGATGAAAAAACTTGTTGAATTTGTTTTGTTTATTATCTTTTACCATATAATAATTAATGAACAGATTCTGATGCAAAAGGTAAACAACAAACGATTTTGTTCGCATTGGTTTTTGGCGAAAAAATTCGGGGCCAAAATAAAAAAGATGGGGGGGGGGGGCGGCAAGTTCACTACTGCCCAGGGGCGGCAAGGAGGCTAAAGCCGGCCCTGAGGACTGCTGTGCAGTACCATGGCTGTACCGCACGCCAGTACTGCGGAGCATTACAAGCCAGTACTGGGCCAGTCGTGTATTTCCACCTGGCATGTGTAAGGACAACACAGGTAAAAGACGAATACACTACACCACGCTAGTATTTTTGTACCTACTACAACATCGTCGCAAGAGATTTCAAACATCGTATTAATTCATAACATTCTCATCTCATTAGGCACTTGACTCCGCTATATTTCATTAATGTAAATGTGTGCTGTAGCTATTTTTATTTATTTATTTTTTATTTTTTATTCTTCAGAACATTCTTTCTATCTTATCTAGGAAAATTCATGTTTCTAGAGTTATATCTTTTGGAAAAGATACCATCCATTTGAAAATGGGCCTAATTTACCAAACATCATTATGCGAAGCTTAACACTTTCAAGCCTGTTCGTTTTCGTTTCCAGCTAAAGCCAAAAATGCCGAGCGATGCTGATGGTTGAGAGCTATGTGGTTTAAAATTTAATAGCGTTCCACTGAAAAGGGGCTGAAAGGAAAAGCCTCTGCCTCAGGCCTCTCGGTCTATTTCAGCGGTGGTGCAGTCACTGTAGTCGATTATTAGAGGATCGAAGAGCCAGTTTCACCCTTACTCGTGTGGAACTCGAAGAGCAGAAGTTTCGGATCAGCTGCGACCCATAAATTTTCGGCCAGCCCTTTTCAGAACGACTGCTGACCATAGACGTCTTAAAATATTGCGTCCTACCAGTTGAACTCTTTTAGATCTTTAGAAGAGAGAATCGCCGTCGGGATGCTGCCACAGATTTTTGGTGTTACGATCGTCCTTATGCTCGGACAAAGGTCGCGTGACTTATGCCTCTCCGAAAACGACTTTTCTGGGAAAGTCTTTGAATATTTCATCCAAGCACACTTTTTCTTGGTAGTTTTTTTACATTTTTTTGTACTTCTTCGAAAAGTCATTTTCAATAGTTACTGAAAATCAAATTGAACTTCAAAGTACAAACTAAAAAAATATTTGGAAAATTAATATTATAGTATTTTATATTAGTTTATATTATAATTACAGCTTAGTGATACATTGATGCTATAAAAACTCAGAGGTTATGTTTCGCATGGGCTACTAAATTGATTCATTGTAAATAAATTTGAAATAACTACTTTATCAATTAAATATTTGACAGCTATTCTTCCGTTCTAAGAAAAGCTTACAAAACTGACATTTTTGTCAAAAATGATTTTTTGTTATCAAAGGACTCGTGAGGAAAAGCTGCATGTAACTGTGATGATCAAAATTAGTAATTGTAATTACTTATTGCAAAAAGAGGCAATAATAGATTTGAAAAACCACGCAAAACATCTTGCGTGCCCAAAAAATCGTACGAGGCGTTCCGTTCGTCTACAAAATACATATAGGAAAAACTTACGAAAAATTACTTGCGTACTTCTTCCGCCAAAAATGTGGTCAAGCGCGACCTCATTTTCGAAATAAAAACCACGCTTTTGCTTCGCCTTACAATTACGCAGTTCTTATATCGAAAAGTGGCTCGAGTCGACCACGCAATTACGAATCGGATGAGTTCGACTGCCTATTTGGTGGAAACTACAAAAGTGACTTTATGTATCTGTTTAGTTCATATTTGCCACAAATAAAAAACGCATGTCTATCTTTTAACTGTGATTATTTAAATAATGAATTTTTATTAAAAAATAAGAAAGAGCGCCTTCACTTTATCCGATTAAGTAGTGAATTTTTGTTTTTTGAGATTAGAGAATTATTGAACATTAGAGAATCTTGGAACAATCCATTTTTCTCTATTATCTCAGTTTAACCAAATTTGCACTTACGTAAGTTTTTCTCGTTTTTCCTTAGGACGGTAAGATTTCAATCAATAAAGATTTTACTAATTCAGATTCAAGGAGAAGCTTGAATATGGTACTTTATTGTGAAATTGGCAAAACTGTCACGACTAACTCGGTTGGTTGTAGGAAACAATTTGATCACAGCAAGGGGCGCACGCATAGGGCGAAATAGGACGTGGTTAAACTATCAACGCTCATTAGTAAACTAGTGGACAAAGGAAGAAAGGAAAAAGTGTAATTTGTACATGACATACAAATATAATTTTGCTCGAAAGAAAAAAATAATTGTATTTGTTTGAACAACTGAAAAATTAAAGAAAAGAAGAACAAATAATTGTTTTAGCAATTATTTTTTAATGCAAAATCACATTTTTCCGACATAGACATGATAAAGTGGCTCTTGGACACCTTTCTTCGTATAATTTAAGGGAGTGATTGTAAGTAGTAATTAGACCAACACGAAGTGATAAGATACCATAAATTACTGATAAACTATTATAAATTACCGATAACTTAACATAATTTACCAAAAATTTCTGCAAATTTTTGGATACGTTAAACTTTCTAAAAATTTTGAACATCTTAAATTTCCCTAAAATTTCGATAATTTATCAAATCACCAGAAATTTCCAAAATTACCAATTTTTTTTGTAACTTTCGTATCTAAAAAGGTTTTCCTTTCATTTTTCTTCAAATCAATGTCGGAAAAAATCATGTATGGAGCGCGTGCGCAAAACTTTTTTTGGCTGGAGTGCTTTTCCAGAAGGAGCAGTTGGCTTGCCTGCGGCTCACTATCAGCTCCGTCAACGGCTTGACTCCGACAACGCCTTCGGCTTGCCTACGACTGCGGCCTGTGCTTTCGGTTCGTCTACGTCTCACCGATTGCTCCTACTGAAAACATCCTCCTTGTCTAAAAAAAAAACCCAGTTTGGCGCGCCTCCCGCATAAGCTACTATTTTACATCATGTACAACTTCCGATTTTCACTTTCTTTATTTGTCCATTGGTCTGCTAATGAGCATAGCCCACCAATTTTCGAAAATGATATTATTGACTCAAGGAACAAAAAAATTCTGATATACATACTGAAGAAAGGATTTTTTTATAATCTCACTTTTTAATATTCTGTTTTTATGCATACCCTAAGCCCTACCCTGGCGGACAGGCGTGACGCAAGCATTACGCTACAGCGTAATGCTAAAGTAATGTTAACCCTAGCGAACCGAATGAACGGAACGGATACGCTATAGCGTATCGCTGTAGTATCCACATCGTATCCTCTCCGTATCATGCTAGAAAAACTCATTAAAAAGGGAAGATGAACATTTAACTTGTTGAGATTCGGATTCTACGTGAAATTTTGGGTTAGAAGGTCACGGAGTAATTGCAATAGTTTTTCTTGCAACGATCAATACTTTAAAAAAATATAATACATATCGACAACGTGCGCTGAAGGCGACTTCAAGCGCATCCATAATCGATTAAGGAGTACTGCTTAAACGATGATGGATTCTTGATTATGGACGCTTGAAGTCGCCTTCAGCCCACGTTGTCGATAGGTATTATTTTTTTTTAAGTTTTTATCGTTTCAAGAAAAACTATTGCAATTACTCCGTGACCTTCTAACCGAAAATTTCACGTAGAATCCGAATCTCAACAAGTTAAATGTTCATCTTCCCTTTTTAATGAGTTTTTCTAGCATGATACGGAGAGGATACGATGTGGATACTATAGCGATACGCTATAGCGTATCCGTTCCGTTCATTCGGTCTGCTAGGGAAAGTAATATGGCATTATAATTATTAAAAGAAGCAAAATAAATATGTAAACTGTTGAAATTATAATAATACGTTAAAATTTACGTTGAATGGCCATGCGGTATTTGCAAGAAGTTGCTTTTTCAGCGTTAAAAAATAAAAAAACAAAGTGGCTGTCATTGAAGTCGGGCCCCTGCATGTTGGCGACCCGCTTGAAGCCGCCGTTAACAGACTGCAATGACAGCCACATTATTATTTTCATTTTTTAATGCTGAAAAAGAAACTTGTTGCAATTACGGCATGGCCATTCAACGTAAAATTTAACGTATTATTATAATTGCAACAGTTTACATATTTATTTTGTTTCTTTTATTAATTATAATGCCATATTACTTTAGCATTACTTTAGCATTATTTTAGCATTACCCTGTAGCGTAATGCTTGCTTTCGGCCGGTCCGCCAGGGTATAACTGTGAATTTGCGCGTTGACCCATATGCGCATGCGCAGTCGCATCAAGCTAATAGCATATAGCTCTCGCAAGTAGCTCTTGACGGCTGACGAGTTTTGGAGCGGAAAGTACGTTCTCACTTTAGTTTTTAAAATGAAAATTGTATTTTTGATCATCGTCTAAACTTTTATTCATTACGTCCAAACCTGCCTCTCGAGCGAAAAAAAATTCCCCACTCCATTTTTTCGAAACCAAACAATATTTTTTATTCAAAGCTTTTTCTTATTGATACAGCAACTCAATAGCTAAAAAGTAAATTGTCCCACAATCGAAAACAAAATTTCTCCCTAAATTTTATCGGAACCTTATACAATTTTCAAATCAAACTTTTCAGAGTTAAAAAAATATAGAGGAAAAAGTATCGAATTCCCTATTTGAAAATTCTGTGACCTTGAAACATCACATCCTGCAATCCGCTTAAACAATCACTGTAGTTGCTTCATTGACTAATGAAATATCTAGCAAACAGCTGGCGAAAATTGAAATTACGATTTCTAAGAGAGATATTCTTTAATTAAAATTGTCGAAAAGCAGCAGTCAGCCGTAACCAAATCATACTAAAAAATACAATTTTGTTTGAAACATATAACTCATCGCGCGCGGCTCTCTTCACTCTCAAGTTTGAGCGCGCCCAAGGCGCGCGACTTTTGGTTCTCGCGCTTCGCGCTCGATTACATATTTCTCCCGCGCTTCGCGTTCGATTATATATTTACCTCACGCTACGCGCTCGGTCTTTGTATGTCCCCCACATTTGTGCACAGATCTTTTAAAATTAAAGCTCAAAGCTTCGTCAACTGTAATTTGGTAATTGTGAATACTCTTTTGTTAAAGCTCCTTCGGCTTCAGCGAACACATTCTCATCATATATCTCGTGCTTCGCACTCGATTTCTTCCAAAATGCAAACTTTTCTACAATACGCAACACTATTATATCAAATGTATATTACATTTATCATCGCCTGAAACTTGCCCTTTACCTTTACCGTGCGCATGCCATTCGGCAATCAAAGTTTTAGTCCATTTCGAGGCTATTCTATTGTTTATATTATTCATTGTTAAAAGTGTACGCTCAACTACCACCTTTATGCGAGAAGTTTATTTTGCGAGTCGAAATCATGCTCAAATTAAGTAGTTAGTCATCATAGGGTGGAGAGTCTAGTTATAATGTCAGTCCCACCAAACTTTGGTTAATTAAGGGGGCGTTTGAGGACAGAACTGGAACCGAGAGAGTCATGGTTGTTTAGTTTTTTATACTGAGGTCGCCAGCCTACAACAGTGTAGTATTAGATGGGAGTTCATATGCTCCTATCTGCGTGGTTTTTTCCAAAAATTGAATGTTTTATTTTCAATCCTATTTTTCACGAATTTTGTATGTGCGACCAAATTTGAATTTTTGATTTTTCATAAAATTCAAAAAGTTGTTATGACAATATTGTAGGGTGTTCAAAAAGCAAAAATTTTCTCCTCTTGACTTAATATCCGTCCACAGAATTTTGGACCATTAAAAAAAAGTGTGCTCAAAAAACAGTAATGAATGTCATTCAAGTGCGTGAGGTGTTTCCAAGGATAACCTTAAATTTTTGTCAATCACATGCCGGAATCATGAGATTATTTTTCCTCCTCAAACATCTGCCCAGAGCCTCTGTCGTGGACATACAATTTTTTGGCAGAGGTTAAAGAGAGTGATTGCGAGTGATTATGAGTGACTTAAGTCACACAATGGAAAACATGTCTCACCATCTACATGTCAACTTTTGGCACATTCGCACTGTCACACTTTACAAGTCCTGGTTTTAGTAAAATTCTAGGTATTTTAAATACCTTTTAGGACCTTCTTTATACTTTTAAAACCCGTTTACAATAATAAAGACAACAATAGGTTATATTTACTGTTTACCCTTGCAATAGTTAGCGGCCATATTGATTCCCCCATAAACTGGACAACTGCGCTACTCAGACTGAATTACTTCCGGCTGTAAATGTTTATTACAACATCATAAATCAGAATTTTTAATTATACATGTGCCTTATATATTTCTAATCTATACTGTTTAATTTTTATGCGATAATAGAGAAGTCGATTAATTTTTCGCCAGTTTAACTGTTTGGAAATATGGAGAAAATTAAAAAAAAATGTTATTCATGAAACATTCATTTTAAATAAAATATAAAAACTTTTTAATAAAATTCTTCAAGCTGAAAATCTATTTTACTATATGCAAAAAGATAATTGTGCTCATATTAAGATCATTCATAGTTTCATATTCATACTTTAAATGGACGGGCTGATTTTGGCTCAATTCAGAACCACCAAAATTTACCTAAACTCATCCCTCGCTATATTGCCACCCGCTATAGGGCCGATTTCAAGCTTGACTTCTTCTGGCCCCGCCCCCTTCCCCCGTAGCGTCCCTGACAACCTATACGCTCGTCTGCTATTCGTATTGTATCAGTCCTTTATAACGTAGTGTTGAGGTTTTAGCTTAAAGCGCTACTTTCGGAATACTATGTGTCGTATGTGGCATTTTGGTGTGAAAATAAAGGAGGAAATCTCTTTCCAAATAACAAAAAACTAAGGAAACTGTACTGATAATATACTGTTTCGAGGTTTAGCTAGGACGTTGGAACGTTATTTTGACGTTACACAGTAAAAACGAATACTTAAAGTTATATTCGACTCAATTTCAAATTTGACTTGAAATAAGGAAGCAAATAAATTTAAGTATACACATGATCTTGAATGAAGCACTTACTTATCTTAAATAAGAAATAAGCATTTCTCGAATCAAATTAAATAAACCATGCACCTAACTTTCAATATACAGTTCTTTCGTTACCTAAAATTAAGAAGTACGCCATACTGAATTTCAGATTGACTCTGCCTTAATCGCGCTGGGACATGCGCACGACGCGTTCTTGGTATTATGCTCCGTTTCTATAATCTATTCCGCGTTAATTGCTCTACAAGCTAAAGTATAGTTTTATGCATAATTGATTAAAATTATAAGCTAAAAGTCTAAACAGTTTATGATTTAGAGCGAGTTGAAGTTAGAAAATACGAAAATTTTACGCTATGAAAAAATCGTGTTTTTTTCAATTATTTAAAAAACTGAGGAAGTTATAACTTTTTCCCATTTAGAAAAAATATGCGCAATCTAATTTTCTATGAGTGGATGTACTTCAAACATTAAATTTCAATAATGGATGTACGAACGAGGTTAGGGTGTCTCCGTTAACGAGCTAACCGCGCGAACAGTGGCCGGTTAAGGTTAACTCTCCGGTATCGGAGTTAACTGGCCGTCAGTGCGTGGTGAAAGGCAGCGTTGAGGTAACGGCTAGTTAAATTTCGTAACAGCTGGTTAGGGGTTTGGTGAAAGACGGCCTTAGGCTTAACATCCCTGTTTTTAGGTAATTTAACTAAAGTCGGATTCAAAAGTCCTGACACCTGGCTTTGAAGCTTTATTACTCTGCGAGAAAAAATCGCAGAATGTTAGGTCAAAGACAGAAACATTCTTCAAGATTATACGTGTAAAACGATGTCAGCTTGATTTTCGTCAAAAATTTTTTGACTTTTCTGTGACACAATATGTGTGAAAAAACAGGAGAAACGACCCCTAACTTTCAATACGTCTACTTTGAAGTCCTCCACACGTTCAAAAATTGTAACCAGAAATTTGAAAAAATTCATGAGTATTTAGTAACATGTACTTACCAAATGGCAATTTGTTTTACTTCAATTTAATGATTATTTTAATTAGTAGAGCTAAAAATGTAAGAAATAATTATCTCGGCTCTGGATAGAGATTTCAAGCTGAACTCTAGCTTGAAAGAAGCTTCTCGATTCAGCGGTTTCATCTCAAAAGTTGAATGGTTAATGAAAATTAATAATTTATGAATTAAAAGCGTCGGAATAATTACGATCTTAATGAGTTTCAATACTGGAAAACTCGTATTGAAAGAACTCCCCTTCTCAGCATTGTCCAATTTAAGCGTGAAAGAGATCCCTTCCAAAAAAAAGGGTTCACGGAAGACGTTTTTTCAATACGAGTTTTCCAGTATTGAAACTTATTAAGATCATTAAATTGAAGTGAAGCAAATTGCCATTTGTTAAGTACATCAGTACATGTTACTGAATACTAATCAATTTTTTCAAATTTCTGGTGACAAATTTTGAACGTGTGGAGGACTTCAAAGTCGACTTATTGAAAGTTGAGGGTCATTTCTCCTGGTTTTTCACACATTTTGTGTCACAGGAAAGTTAAAAAAATTTTGACAAAAATCAAGCGGACATCGTTTTACACGTTTAATGTTGAAGAATATTTCTGGTTTTGACTCAACATTCTGTGATTTTTTCTCGCAGAGTAATAACGCTTCAAAGCCAGGTGTCAGGACTTTTGAATCCGGCTTTAGTTTTCTGGTAAAATTTACCAGATATATAGTGTTCCGAAAAAGTTTTCTTCTCAGAAAAATAAGTATGTTTTAAGGATCTTTGGGATAGGTTTGAAAATATACGCACTATAATAAAAGTGAAGTTCGTTTATTAAACACTGGCCAAAGGTATGATTTTATATTTGACGAAGAAATCGCACGGCATGAAGCATCATCTTCAAAACAACATGGCGGCGATACTAAAGAAAGATAAGGTTTACGTTGCTTGAAATATAGCCTTGTAGGAGAAAAGGTTCTACAAGTCCAGCAGATTATCAACTGTATCTTCACTGAAGCCACTTATTTTAATACACGTTAATAGAAATAAAAATAAAAACACGTCACTTCTCGCTTCTTGCAACTCTGACAATGGTCAGAATAACGAACGGGACACGGAAATGCAAGCGGCTGAAAGAAACTGGAGGTGATGACGCCAAAAATTAGGAAGCAGGCTAGAGAGAGGAATAGTGCCGGTGAAGGGGGTAGGAGGGAGCAGCGAAGGGAGTAAAAGAGTACTGGGGGCAACACGCTACTAAAGTCGGCGTCAAAAGTACGCGACCCTCACTTTGAACGCTTGCAGCTCGTTCAAAAAAAATTGCAGAAAATTTTGGCCAGGTAAACGTGAAAGCTTAAGGTTTTTGATGCACTTTTTTTAAGCCTCGACTTTCGAGGCTTCCCAAACCGAGCTG
>CAKNWT010316209.1:0-22428 GCA_932066315.1 Andricus coriarius
AACCTACAAATCAATTTCCAAAAAGTTGTTGATTGTCAATGGTTTAATCGCTTTTATGGATACGGACGAAATTGCTTGGCGAAAGCAAAAAACACCGTCAGTTTCTCCGAACATACTGTGCTTGGTTTTTTCGCGGATAATCGGAAATTTGGTTATTGGCATTCTAACCAAACATTCTTACCAGCTTATTGTTACGGCCATATTATTGCAATGGTTTTGATAATTGCCATTGTTCGTGTTGCGTCAATCGACTAAAAATCGCCCTCTTTTTACACAAAATAAAGGTGAACAAAAACTAGCACTTTTTACACAAATTATAGAAAAAGTATCGTGTCCCACACCTTGAAAAAGCGACGATTTAAAACTCGTGTGATAGCCTTCTTCGTGTGATAACTTCACACTCGTTTTAAATCTCTCGCTTTTTCAACTTGTAGCACAATATACTATTATATGCAACCTACAACCTGGAACGCAAATAACTGATTGATTGGACCTCTTTAGAGAGTTATAACCCCTGATTCAAGGCCTGAGTCATTGAATACAACATCGGCAATGTAATTTTTACTTTATCGTAAAAGAACAAAAGGTACTTATTACTGGGAGAGTAAATAAAGACATTAAGTGTCAGGGAAGTAGATCACGACTGAATGCGATCAATCATCGGTAGATGCAATAGCGACTCGGAATCTGAGTTGCCAGCCTACCTTGCGATCAATTTCTCGTTTTGCATCAAAGACAACTGCAATTAGGCAAATCAGAATTCATAGTAATTATACCTCAACTCAAGTATACGTAAACCCCCATAAAGATATACATAAGAGAATAAATAGAAAAGATTCTTAATTTTACAATCATGTGAAATTGTGAATCTTTCTATACGGTACTTTACAAGGGCCAATGTAAACAGAAATTGTGTTCCGGGAGAAGAATGCCTGGTTGTAAAATATTTTATTGGTTCACTAATAAATTTACTCTCCCATCTAAAAAATTTAATGCTTACTCTGTGTAGCATATTTTTAAGGCTCTTGACTGACAAGTGCATCGATTCTTAATATTTTAATGAGCAATTAAGCTTTCTTTACAGAGGTTAAAGCAGTTGTAACCTTACTAATTTTGTGTTTGTGAGAGAAATAGAAACGACAATTACAAGTTTTTCCTGTCGGCACTTTTCCTTTAGACTCTCGAGTATGAGAAAAGGAGACTAACAAAGAGAATATCCTGGTGAGTACAAGGATATCGTGTGGCCAAAAGCTCGAGGGATTCCGGCGGCACTTTCTGGATTCCTTTAAGAGCACTCAAAAAAAAAAAAACTATAATATCCTGCCGCCTTATGCCTGCAAGGAACCAAATAACACCAGGCTGGGAATGAATTAACATTTTTTGGCTGGGTTCAGTGGTCAATTTTTAAACCACACGTCCCCAGCGCATCGTGACCTGCACGAAAATTACTTCAGGATGGGCCACACCTGATCCCTTAAACCAAAGTGTGAACCCGTATTCAGTGACTTAAAAATTCCCCACCTATATAACTAAACACCACCTTCAAACTTTAGGGACCAATTTTTTCAATTAAGTTACTCACATTGATATTTAAGGTTTAACTTTTTCAAACACCTTCAATCAGAGAATTTGATGTTTTAATGTGGTTGTAAATTTGTGCACGTAGGCCCTGAAAAAATTCCTGCAGTCCTGTGCCACCGGATGCTTACAAAAATGTCTTCTTTCTCTCTTCAATGGTCTGCCAGTGGCTGACAGCAATTTGTCACGTGATCGTTCACTGAATGTAAATGCGCCCAGTAGCGTGAAATCCTCTCAAGGCGACTCTGCACTTTCGCTCATTTGTACACGAATGATTTACATCTTCCCAAAGAGACAATTCGCCATCCCAAGTTCCTACCCAACTCAGATTGCATTAGGAAGTTTATAAACTAAAGAGATTTTCTCAATTCCCATCAATCTACTTACAAAGCTCGACTAATGGGAAGTAATCTCCAAAAACCAATATCCTTAACATTTTATTTTTAAGAGGATTTTCATCAGGTAGATTAGGTTAAAGCCGTTAAAGCTCTGAAAGTCTGCATTTAGGAAGCGAAACCAACTTTAATCTTTTGACTCGCCTGCCACACCCAAGACTTCAAAATTTAAAAGTTGCAGCAATTTTGATAAGAGCAACAAAGATCTCGCCGCTTGAGTGCAAGAAAAAGAGGATGAAACAAAGAAGACAACTTTCTGTTACAATTCAGGAGCATCAATGCGAAGAGTAAGAAAGATGAACGCGGACTCGGCGAATCAGAGAAAATGTACCCGAATGCCTTCCTGGACTTGCGGGAAGAAGTGCAAGCTGGACAGTAAAACAAACATTTCAGTTAAGGCTATCTCTTTTCTTCATCTCGCTTCTTTATTTCGGTGCAAGTGCAATATTCTCCCAGTTTTTATTCCGACGCCGGTGCTTTCATGTTTGCCGAGCAAAAACCTCAAATTCTTGGTAAAACTCCAACGCAAAACAAATCTTGCTAAATGCAGTGCGAAAAGAGAAAAATATTATCTTTTCAGAATCAGTAGCTCTTCATTATCTAGAAGGATATCGTCCCTTTACAAATAGGAACAGTTTATGGTGTATTGTTCCACTATATGGCGGCCTATGGGGAGTCTGAAAACCAAGAAATTTGGAAAATTTTAAGAAATTGAATAATTTTTTACAGCCACTTTAAATGATAATAATTTGACATTTTGCAGCAGTAGTTTGTTTCTTTTTCAGTATAGCTCCATAATTAATAATAAATACTACACAATAAAAAAGACTAATTTGAAAGCGTGACAATAGCCCATAAATTTCGTCTGGATCCTCAGAGTGATGAGTCCTACGAGTTTATTATACTATTATGTCCGTGGGGGATCCGGGATGATGCCTTTGTCGAAATATACAGTAGTGCCTCGTTAATTTTAACTTTTACGATGGTGTTGATACTCTAAATCGCTTAACCCTAGCTCATATATATCTTTTTAATCGAATCCAATATATGAGGTCACCGAACGCAAATTCGTTTTTGATAGTTTTATACAGACTCTCTGAACAGATTTCTTTAATCGTTTATAAAAAGATTTTAAAAATATCCAAATGAAAAATTCACTCTATTTATAAGTAAATTGTGTGTACATTCGAAGATAATTTCGTAGGCAGCACAAAAGGAATATATATTTTCTAGAAAACTTTTCTCAGAAAATATATATCTTTTCTCAGAAAAGATAGGAATGCAGAGATTTTTTGTTGATCATCCTCAAACGCCCACTGGCAAAAAAATCCAATTCTCATGAAACCGAGCGACTAATGGTATAAAATACAATAAGAAATTGTATTTCTGTATACATATAGCCATTACATTTTTTTCGTGTTAACATGAACCGAGACTACAAAGTATCTTGCATCTCAAAGGGATTGTAAATAAGTCTTTGATTACACAAATTAATAGCGATAAATGTCTGGATGCTCGCGGAATGGATCGTCGAACGATTCGCATCGTTAATCATTTGAGGCTGCCGGTATCTGGAGGTGGGCAAAGACACCCAAGAATCTCTTTGTGCGAGAGAAAAGTGGAAAGGCGGATGATCCGGACGAAATGATGAATAATCGCTTCACAAAAGCACTTATTTCTCTGCCAAATTATGAATAATTGTTTCACAATTTTTTCCTTTCCTGCATCTGTGATATTATTTCCATAGAATTCAGAGCACGAGGGAAAAGATAATTACAGTTCAATCATTATAAATTGTAATAAACGAATGAGACGGTATTTAAATGGGACAATTTCAAATTTCTTGATACTTTCGTAAGGTAAATTAAAGTTGTTTTTTACTTCAAAATTCCAAATGTCCAAACCGGAAGTGTTTAAATGTGACGTCATTTCATTGAGAGTTGTAAAATTTAAAGACATTTAAATGCTTAATTGTATCTGAAATTAAAACTGCTGAATTGATCAATTTGCCATTCATCCATTTTCAACGCGTTCCGATTTTAAATTGTTCAACTTGATCCTTTAGAATTTTAATATTTAGGATTTAAAATTATATAATCATTAACATTACATTTTTAATGTGTGCAAAATTTCACACAGTCTCGCATAAATTTCAGTTTCCAATAGTTCAATTTTGAAGGGTTCCAATTGAAAATTCATACAAAAACGCCGATCCTCAAAAGTACGCAAAAATTAGACACACAAACAAATGACGGCTAGAACCGGAACTTATTACTATAGCACAAACCGAAAGATTGTGCTTGATGGTTTAAAGTATACTATACACTATTTTGTGCAGAAGAGTAAAATTCCAAAAGCTTAATTATTTAAAACAAATTATTACAAAAATTTATTATTTCAAAAAGCAAAAACTTGTGCCGAATTGTGCTCGAAACATGACGTCTTCTTCCCGCCTAACAAAATTATGTAAGGCGAACAGTTCTAAAAGACAAACCAAAATGTCAAATTGAAAAAAACGTACAAGACCCAAAAATAATCACATTTTGAAAAACCAAAACTTGGGCTGAATTGTGCTCGACAAATGCAGTCCTTACTCCTCTAAAAAAATTCTGTGGGACTAACAGTTCTCATATTAAAATGAAAAATGTCAACCTCAAGAACATACGAGATCAAAAAATAATCAAACTTCGAAAAGCCAAAAGTTATGCTGAATTGTGCTCGACAAATGCAACATTTTTTCCCTCACATCAGTTTGAATTGTTCGAAATAATACATTTTTGTATTTTTAAATGGTTAGATTTTTGGAATTTTAAATTGCCTCACAAAATGGTGCCATTCCAGCAAAAAAAGTGTTTAAAAAATTGTGCCCGTAATTTTCGATTTTTCAAAAAACCGTTTACTGCACAAATTTCTTTTTTTTTTAATATTAAGTTTTCGGTCCTAGCATCGAGAAAAAAATGGTACAAAAATTACACCTTTATAAATCGTTCAAATTGAAATACCTATAATATTAAAATGAATTTGTCCAGCTATGCGTATTGTCTTTGAAATTTTTCCGTTTTTTCTGTCTGATATTATTCCCACAGAATTCAGTGCGCAATGGGAGTTGGGAGGAAAAAACAATTAAACGTGAATCATTAGCAATGGTAATAAACAAGTGTTAAAGAAAGAGTCGCTTGGAAAAAGCTTGAATGAATTGCTGTTGAAATCAGTCATGAATGAGGTGAATCGCGGTTAACTAAGTATTAATTGCTAACGACTTGGCAATCGTTAAGTCAAGGGAGAATGAAAGAAGAAGAGGAGTAATGTCGGAGAGAGATACCTGTGTATTAATTACCTTGCACTGAGTCCTGGCGATAGTTCTAGGTAGGAGGGAACAAATAGGCAGATAATATACGTATACACATGCATAGGAAGTAAGGTTTTGCACATAAATGCTCTCACACACCTGGAATAACCGCCGCGATAAATATAAAGCCGACTACTATTCACTCCTTTCCGGGCCCACGCCTTTCCTTTCATCTTACCGATGAACGAGCGACTGCGTTATAATATCGATAACAGTAATAAAACTGTAATAAACGTCTTTTTACTACTCCAAGCGGAAAAGTCAACAAAGTTTACTACAATCCTAGAATCTTTCTCATGTTCTATCAGCCTATCCACTTTACACGTAAAATTGGACAATGGTTTTTACTTTACAAGTTATCGGTTCGATATCATTCCTAATTTACAACCAGAAACAACATTATCTCCAATTTATTTATTATCGAATTTTCCCGGCTTTCCAATTTTCCAAACCCGCATCAATCAAACAAAAAATTATAAAAATGAAAACAGTAACTTGGCATTTAAAAAGTGGCAGATGGCACTCCGAGAAATAAATTGTCAAACTGTGATGAAACATGTTTCTTAATCCCCGTCAATCCTATCGACTCTTTGTAGCTCTGCGGGCTTCGTAATTCGATTTCAACATTGCTGCTGTGAAAAAAATTTGAAGTGGTCAAAGGGGAAAACGGAGGGAATTACCGGAATTACATTAGTCGAAGGGAACTTCGGGGTCTGTCAATCGTTTCAAATATCTTTTATATGCAAATACTTCTCGCACCCCTATGAGAACCGTTATCGATTTTTTGAGACTCTAGAACCAAAGGGAGCCGAAAAAGCAACATGACATCGTTAGTCATCAGAAGACCACAAGAAAATCAAAATAAAACAATTTTAGATCAACTTCCTGTCTCAGCTGATTCATACTGAAATTAAAATTTAAAAAATGTAGATTAAACCTGAAAAGTGAAAATCGAAATAATTGGTTTCAGATCAGAAAGGGTTGTAGCATTTTTCTACCCACTCTCGCGAAACGAAAAAGAAGACATAAGCGACGAAGCGTCTTGACGATAAATCTGAATCGGGATCAAGCAGAATGGCTAGGATTTATTTGGTGAAATTCGCGGAGCTGATTTGCGAGGTCCAGGACGACATGGTCGCCGGAGAATTTATGGCCGATGAATTATGAGCTTTGTTCATTTGAATGAGGGGTGAGTTAAACTGGTAAAGAAGAGAAGCGAGGGTGGAGTAGAAGGCTGATAAAAAAATAATAATAAACCGCAAGACTGCAGTTTCGTGAATAGCTGGATAAGCTTACTCGTCTCCAATAGAATGGGAAAAAGTCTAAAGTTCTTTCAAACAGGTTGAAACATGCTCAAGAGGATACTCTTGATATCCTAGTCTAGTATACCTACTTGGATAAATAGCAATCTTTTCGCAAACGTTGCAAATAACCGTAACCTAAAGAAACTCTCTTCAGAATTATTTTAGCTCCAAAATGAATAATTAAATTCAACTTGAAAACTTAATTACTATTGTATAAAGTTAGATTTTGATTAAGAACTATTTTATCAAGTTTTTGTAATTTTGAATAACGACTTAATCATTCAACGATTTATCGTAGTATGTTTGATTCGCGTATCAATGTATCATTGGTATTTAATTCCTACGAGCAATAAATCATTTTTTGTCATTTTTTTGCCAAGATGCGATTGGCCATTAAAGATTCCCGCAATTTAAAACCTGTTCCGCTCAATCGCGAAACACGTGGATGAAGTTTTTGCGGTAAGAGTTTTTACTAAAAAGTAGTAAGAGTGCTCTCGATAACCGAATTCAAGACGATTCGAAAATAAATCACATGTTTGCTCAATTCTTTCATAAACGTTGCTGACAATATTTAGTATTGAACTACACGCTATCATCACTCTCAAATTTAAATTTTCAAATTAGGAATCGATTAATATAAAAATTCTAGTTCAAGCTTCCAATTCGAAAACTAAAAATTAAATAAGATGACAACGTTAAAAATGATCATTGGTAATAGATTTTGAATACACGAAATTGAATCATGACTTGTTTTCTATGTTCGATTCGAGATTGGTTGCAGCGACAAGTTCTAGAGATAATTGTTCAACTTGTGTTAGTAGTTTGAGTACCAGTTGAGTCCATCAAGTGGGAAAGTGAATTGTCAACGCAATTAGAAAAGAAGTAATGAGGAAATACATTGTTGACAGCTACAATAAATTAATTTTGATCACTTGAAAAGTAACTTAAATTGCAGTTAATTATATGGAAATTGTACAGTTTCTTTGTTGTTTAATTGGAATCCCGTCTAATCACAGAGTCCACATATACATGTACCGTCAAAGCAAATTTAATGGGTTCATTACGAATACAAACCTAAAAAAAGGTTCAATTTGGCAGGAGCAGATACAAAAAAGTGAACATTTTTAAATAAAACTTACATGATATTGGTTCCTTGGGAATGTCGCTGGCGGGAAACCCATGCGCCTCGAAATAAGGTTTGACAGAATCGCATTTGAGACCCGCAAGAACTGTTGTTGGGGTGCCAACAATCAAAATCACCCAAACAAATGATAGGACACTCATGATTGTCAATCACTCGCGAACGTACACTCACAAATCATAAAAAAACAAGCGAAAAAAAAGAAGATTCGCGGGAAAGACGAACGGCACACTCTTTATCCGGTCATTCGCGATGGGTAAAATATAAAATCCTTTTTTTAAACAATGCTGGCTATCCACTGTCCATGAAAAAACGGACAGAGGAACGGACGCGACAGGAAAAACAACCTTCCTCCAACTCTGTTCGGAACGCACTGATCGCTGCATTTTATCCAAGATGAAAGATCCAACGGCGCCTGCGCGCGGAAGCACGCGAGGGTCTCGGCTGTCACTAATACTGTGTTTAAGTATATGCGTGCAAAGTTTAACCGGTTTAATGTGTAGAGTGAAGTTTTAAGTGTAGAATTCAACGGAAGAAGTTGCCATGTAAGTATTGAGATAGAATATACTTTTTTTTTTTATATTACAACATAACCTCTAATTTTTTCGAACAATAATAATAATGAAAATGATGTAATTTGTATTATTTTAAAAATTCTTTTCTCAAAATTGTTTAAATTTTGACAATATTTGTGTATTTTGTCATAGAATTCCTTTACTTTAAAATGCTTTGATTTAAATGTTAATTAAGATGATAGTTTTTCTTTTTTTAACTATGTTAGGTCGCGTTTACTGCACTTTACAGTGTTTGACGTTTGACAGTATATCGTGTTATCGAGAAAGTTACTTTTTTTTAAATGTAACCAATCAGATGTTTAAACTATAACAACCAAAAATTCCGTCCTCTTAAAAATGGGCTTCAAGTGAAAAAAAAATCTTGTACTAAAAAATACTAGTAGAGCTGGTGGAGGCAGAGAACGATTTGGTTGAATGAAGAAAGTTTTTGTTGGTTCAACCACAGAATATGGTTATTATATGGAGAACAAAATATTTGGTTGACAAAACTAAATTGTTTGTCTGTTTTAACCAAATATTTTGATAAAACCAACAAATTTTGTTGGGTCAATAAAATATTTACTTGAATATTATAGCGAAAATTGAGCAAAAGCTTCTAATTGAGGTAACTTTTAATAAAATAATAATAATAAAATCTAACGACTTATCGAGCGCTTTCGACGGACTAAAAACAGTGACCACATGTAAAAGTCAAACTTTTTGCGAAAATTCAAAATAGCGGCGATAACAATTTCGCAAAAATGGGATATTTTTGCACTTTCCGAGCAAATTACTTGAAACTTGGTTAAAAGACTTTTTTTTATTAAAAAGTAAATAGTGCTGTTTACAACAGAAAACTGTCTAAAATTACAAAATGACGGCTGATATAATTTCGAAAACATCGCATTTTTTGTCATTATTAACAAAACTTTTTCAAAATCAGTTAGTAATACAAAAATATCCCATTATTGCGAAAAATGTGGTGGTCGCCTTTTTTAATTTTCGCATAATTTTGAATTTTACACATGACCACCTTTTTTAGTCTGCCAAAATAAGATACCACTCCCTAGGTGGGCATTAGAAACTTTTTTTGAATAGTTAAATTTCGGTTAAAAATATTAATTTTTCATAAAAAAGACTAATTTTCAACCAAAGAAATCAATTTTAGACCAAAAAGATAAATTTTTAACCAAAAAGATTAATTTTTAACAAAATATACGCGAATTTCGAACCAAATATTTTATTTTTTATAGGAATTTTCAACCTAATAGTTACATTTCCAACTAAAGAAATGAATTTTCATCGAAAAAGATAAATTATTTATCAAGAAAATTATTATTCTACCACCAAAGACGAAGTTGCAACAAAATACAGAATTTTTCAACCAAAAAGAGTTGAATTTTTAACTGAAGAAGATAAATTTGAAACCAAACATGGAATACTGAAATTTTCAGTTAAAAAAATTATTTACATAGAAAATTCAACAAAGTAGTTGCATTTTGAACAAACAAAATATTTCTAAACTAAAATCAGTTATCATCAACCAAAAAAAAAGAATTTTGAACAAAAGTAGTTTCACTTTCAACCAAACAATATTTTTCAGTCGCTATTCACGAATAGCGAAAAACTTGAAAATTTAGTGAAATTGTTATATTAGGAGAAAAAATTCCAGAACCAACGTAAAATTTACAGTATGATTTAAGCAGGAAATGATTCTAGTACCCTGTAAAATCCAGATTTGTCCGTTTTTTTATCTACGAGGTCTTGAAAAATGTGGAAAACCTCTTTATATATTATATCATAGATATATATTATATTATATCATATATTATATCATAGATCTGGAAATACCTTGAAATTGTATTTTTTGTTTCTTTAAATATTAAAAAAATATTAAAAGTACTCTGTCGAATTATGGCATACGCGTCGAGTTATATTTTTTAAGAATAAAAATAATCAGCTAATTTTAAATAATTGTAAGTAAATAAAAAAAAGGGTGTCAGTCATGTTGAATTTACTGGAATTTTCTCGCTATAATTGAAGAGAGATAGTGTTGGATCAATAGAAATCTATTTTTCGGGAATCTTTATTCTAACTGAGAATAGACGATGAAATAGTTTGTTATATGACATAATTTGTTCTATGACATATACTACGATGTAGATTAGAAAATCCTTAAGCAAGAATCTCTTGCCATATATTATGAACATAGTTTTACAATGAAAGTATTTTTGTTCGTCCAAACTTATCTCTACCCAGGCTCCACAATTAAAGAAACTTCTGTAAATTACGAGTATGTACAACGTTATCTTCAAAGTTCTCAAATCATGTATAAGACTTTCTGTATAATCTATAACATAAAGTTGGAAAATAAATCGAGTTTTTTCATCTAAAGAAAGGGCAATTAGTGCGCCGTATAGAGCGCACAATGTTATAGTTTTTTAAATTGTATATTATCTAGAGTCTGTTCGAATTAATATTGTATATACAATCACAAAGGGTATATGAAGAATAAAAATGAAATAAATAAATGCGTGAAATTAAAACTAATTGATTCCGGAGGACTTATGTTTCTGTAAAAACTGTGTTAAGGAATCTCTTAAACATAAAAGTCTAAACACTTTCCTCTAACAAAAAACTCCTATATAATTACTTTTTCATCAAGATTCTGGGATGCGGTGCATACCATATGCTACCAGATGTCCAGATTTATTGTCAGCCTAACTGTTTCACATTATAGCCACTGCTTATGATTTAGGGACCGCCCATGAAAAAACTGTTTTTTGCTTCTTCTCAAGACTTATGTACATACATTCTTCTATTTTTAAACTGCAGTCAAGTAATATTACTAATACTTTGAACGTTATCTTTTCCATTTATAAGAAAGAATATCACTCTGCAATTTTTAATTAAATGAAATCAAATTAAAAATTAAAAATTAAAAACAGCTTTGTAAGATTGTAAGACATTCAATCAAACTCAGAAATGCGAAGGAAAATCGTGAAAGGAATATTAACTCTATTTAATCTGTAATATACATTTTCCTAAACTTCTGCATTTCTTCTGATAAGTAAATTATATTTTTTTAAAAAGACTATTATTACACTAGAGTAAGTTTCGGAAATTCTCCATGATTTTGTTCCTACTTGTCTGTTGAATGGCAGATTGAAAACAATGACGTTGTATCGTTTTTGCGATAATCCGCTTCAAATTTCGTAAGCACGCTCATAAAAATGCTTTATGTGCTTTTAATCTTATAGAGCGGAAAGAGATATTCACATAGTTCAAAATTTAATCTAATTACTTTGTTTGGTTAACTTATTTTCGCAATATTCACATCATTTTGATAAATTAATATATATCTCTTGAAAAAGGGTTAAAGTTCATTTATGAAATGTATATAATTGAAAACTTTCTGTGGTTAGCTAAAAAAATTAATTATTGACTTTACAATCAATCGTAGCAATAAAGTAATTATCTTAACATAAATAAATCAGGTATTTAATTATTATTTTTAGTGAATTTATTAATCAACGACCAACAATTTTGTAAATATAGTATTTAATTTTTTTAAATTATCAGTATAAATATTTGTAAAGGCCGTGTCTAGATTCACCGAAATCCGGTCAACGTAGCACAAATATTTTCGGTGGACACAGAAACTTCTATTTGTAAATGGACGGATGTAGTACAATACTTTTTCTTACCGATAAATAATAACTAGTTAAAATATTTCGTCGTCGAGATTTTGATTTATCACTCGTGTAAAAATTGACATTAAATGTGTTACTGAAGACTCATTATGCATAAAATTAACCCTGTGGTAAAAAAAAATGAATAAAAATTTCTCTAAAATTAAAACGTACAATTATTCTGAGATCTTCTTATGAGTATTTCAGTAGCATGCAAACCCTTAGCGTGCAAATACTTATTTATAAGTTCAAATTATTCAAGTACAATTTAATTACGAGAAAATAAAAACTATTTTAAGTATCCTAAAATAGTTAATTTTAACATTTTGATTAAATCAAACTTATCCACCAAGAAACTACAACAGTTTCACATTTTAAAAATCTGAGACCTTCTAAACCTTCAATTTTGAATAAGATTGTTGTGCCTCAAATCTAAAACTTAAATCTATACAATATGCGTGCGAGTCCAATAAAATTACATATAAGTGATAGTACTATGACACAAAGGACAAGCTCTGATGTTAACAACATCCCTCTCAGAAGCCGAATGATGTTTACAAACCGTACAAGCCCATGATGTACTAGAATCCATAATTGGCTTACCAGAAACAACACAAGCCGGAAATCTAGTCATACAGTTGGGACAAGCAACACACCAATCAGGAATCAGACTCTCACAACTGACGCACTCAGCTTTCGTATTTTTTGTATCCTTAGGATTATGTTTCATAAAAATATTCAAAGCCAGTTCTTCATACTCTTCTCGTTTCGTGTCCGAAATCTTCTCCAGTGCCTCAAGTTTGATAAAAGCCTTCGAACAAGTAGCAAAAGCCTGGTTAAGGCAACTCGACAGAGCCAACAAACAATAGATATCTTCGGTTTCCAAAAAATCTTCATACTCTCGAAGTCTCAATGAAGTTTTCATAGCTGCATCATAATTCCCTTCATAAAGTTGCTTGTGAGCAAGCAGCAAAAAATGATAGGCCTCCGCACCTCTCCAAGCAGTTTCGATAACCCTAGTGTCTTCATTACTTTCCGCAAGTCCCATGATGATGTTGCTTCTTGTTCCTTTGGCGATAGGGGTACTATTTATATGATCTTCAATAAGCAAAGCTGCAAGGACAAAAGTCTTTTTCACTCTCAGAGGATTAGTTCTACCTTTTGCTTGTTCTTCTGCAAGTTTCATCAATAGTTTCGCTGCTTCGAGATGATGATTTGCCTTTTTGTAAAGCTCAATAGCCTGTAATATTTTTCCATTAGATAAAAGATGATTAGCATACTTGTTTAGTAGTTCTCCAATCTGAACCATTTTGTAAGTCTTTGCTAAATCCACAGCTTGGTCCCAGTGATTCAAACGCACGCAGGTATCTACCGCTTGTTTCACGTCTCCATACTTAATATAAGCCTCCACAGCCTGAGAACACATTCCAACCGATGCCAACATTCTTGCGACTCCTTTTAAAATTGGACTCTTGTCAGGAAGCTGATCCACAGTAGCGGCAAGTTCATGATAATCCTCCAGTTTGTAGTAGCACTCTATTAACTTCTCGAGATTCCTCCCCTTTTCATAATACTCCTTTGCACCTTCCCAATTCTGCCTCTCGGCAAAATAATCGCCGATTTTATTGAAAGCGTGCTCCATCTGTTTGTCAGAACCTCCAATACCCATCTTCATCAACTGAACGACTCTGAAGTAGTCACCGAGCTTTTGTCGCAAGTTGATGGCCAAATCCCTTCTGTCCAAATCTAGATATAATTTCTCTGCTTCATCATAGTTACCCAAAAAAGCTGCAATCTCTGCCTTCTTTAACTGATCATTGTGAACATTTCGGAGACGTTTGATAAACTGAATCCCCAAATAATCTGTGCAACGAACCATCGCATTTTCTGCAGTTTCTAAATCTAAATCCTTTAAAGCTGACTCTGCCAACAAACGCCAAAGTCGAGGATGAGGATTATCTTGGATAAAATTATTTGCTTCTTTCAAACCAACCTTGGCTAGTAGTTCTCTTGTGTCTCTCAGAGATTTCACTTCTAAATCAACGATTAATTCAGGGCGTGTGTCCTCTGGTTTTTGAACCAATTCGTCCAGGAGAACACAGCGTATTTCTAAATCGTGGAAGGAGCAAATATAACCAGAACAGGAAATTGGTTCCTCAGGATCCAATCCTCTAATAACGTACATCCTCGTTTTCTCCATGATCGCAATCAGTAAAGGATTGTCTTGTGCCCAACACATCGCCCAGACATCCTTTCTCTCGAATTTACTGACATCTTCTTCTTCTTCTGCGTCGAAATTTTTCTGAGGCTCTAATTCTAACATTGTCAAAACACCAGAAGTATCCATAATAGAAGCTCTTGACGAGTTGCAATTTATAGCTATCTTGGCAGGTCTACAAGAAGTGTTGTACCTATTCGTCAATGTTACTTGAGGAAGAGAATATCTCTGAATCATTCCGGATTCTCTACCGACAAGTAAAACCTTATCCGTCGCACAAATACAACAAATCGGATCCATTGTAGCTTTCGTGTTGAGCGGAGTTTCAAATGCTCTTTCTTTATCCAAGTCCTGAATAACTTCCGTCACTCCTGTTGGTGTATCATCCACATGGAATACTTTATCTCTCCTAGTTCTTCCCTGGTTTAAAGCAGAATTCCTAGGCGTTCTGAAGTTCCAAATCAAGAAGTTGTTCTTCGAAGCTGCAACAACAGCATTGCTCGTCATTGTAACCCACAAAGGTTCCAAATCCGTGAATTTCGTATCTATCGGAGTCGCAATAGTGTTGCAAACCATCAAGACGAATTGCTCAGAGCCTTGAACCGGGTCATTTCTCACTGCTAGAAGACAATGTTCTCCGTGAGCTGCTATCGTTATCAAGGATTTTACATACTTCGTACAACAAGTATTATTACTCGTATTCCAAAAGGTTATGCAGATCCCATCCTTGCTAATTCTTTCATTAGAAAAAACCACAGTATTGCTGAAGTAAGTCCATTTGTAATCCGGTCTTATATTTGCAAAATAAATATGCGAATCCACTGACAAAGCAACCCTCAACGATCCTCCTTCCCAGGAACAGCAAGTAACTTCTCTCCCTGGAATTTTGCAAGTCCTTACATGTTGACCATAGGGCGTGTAAAACTGAATCACGTTTGATTCCTTACTTTCTCCACTGCTGAATCCTGGCACAATTCCAGTGACTGCAAGTAGAGATCCGTAACTGTTCCAGGCACACCAAACAGCAGTCATTCCAGTGTCTAGAACAATCGGATTCTCATCAGCTGTATCTTTCGTAAGTTGGACTTTGCCACTTTGGTAGCAGATTGCTAAAGTGGGACAATCCAGAGCAGTGTATCCATTCTTCCCATCGTACCAGTGAATAGCGACTATGGTTTGTGGATGCCCTGTGCTCAAGGGAACGACGTTTAGTTTCGTGAGGAAAGTTCCTTGGTTATCGTAAAGATGAACCTCGCCGTTCTTTAAACCAAACAAGAGCAGTTTTCCATCTGGGGACCACTGAACTCCAGAGAGAGCTGTGTTTTTCAGATCTTTTCCCCAGATTCGGTTACCATCTACTGATCCGACAATCACTGCCCCGTCCTCGTAGACGATACAAATCCTCTGACCATCCAGACTCCAGGACATTCCTTTTACGACTGATTTGTTTCTGTTGTTTATCATCTCTTCGTACCAGGATCCTTTGTAGAGCATCCAGACGATTATGACTCCGTTTTGGTCACTGGATGTTAATTTCTTGTATTCTTCATTCCATGTTACTACTTGGACGTGACCGTTGTGACCTTCCAGGGTTTGGTTCATACTGAGATTGCTGGCTGCCGCAAGACCTCGGGTTTTGCCACTGCTGCTTGGACCACTTGCATTTGAATCGACCCGGAGAACTTTTAGGAGACCATCTTCTCCACCGACGGCGATGAAGCCTTGTTTTTGATTCCATGAGACACAGTTCAGTCGAAAGTTGTTGGGTATCGCGATTTTTTTACTTAGATAGACAAACATGGTCTCCTCGTGAATCTAAACTTTTAACAGTTTTTTTTATAAACTTTTGATATTTTAATGGTTTTGTTGATTGCGGGATTATATGAAAAATAAGATTTGTGAAAATATCATATATTATTTTACCCTTGAGATATTTTTATTTTTGATATGAATTCATACCTTTATTGCTGACTATTATGTTCCTTCTATTGACAAGCAAATCATCTGAAAATTAATCAAGAAATTTTTTTAGCACTTGAATTATTCTGGTTGCGCAATAGGGTAAATGAACCAATTATCGAGGGTGCAATAAGTGTCGAGGATCGACAGATATTTTTGATGATAAATAGTAAATTATAATTACAATTAAATTAAAAATTAAATTATAATAATGCAGGTACTGCATAATACAGAGTATCAGTATGCCTGGATACGTTAAAGCCAGTTGGGATAATTTTCAAAAAGTGATTACACTTATGATAAGTGATTTTTTTTTGAAGTGCTCCAATTTCAACTTTGCTGAGACTCAAGGAGTAAATTGACGGGAATTCGCCATTTGCTTAATATTTTAGGTTGTCTGAATAAGAAATTTTAAAACACAAATATTGTTACTTTTTTATTTATTCTTTATATTAAATGCTACTGTAGTGATAAGGATGAATCAAACTTTTTTTCAACTAATTATATTATTTGGAAAAATTGCAGTTACTTTTTAAAAAATAAATCATCGGTTAATTGGGGACAATTTTTGTAAAAGCTCCATATTTCGATGACCCGCCTCGAGAAAGGGTGATATCGATTTTGTCTTTCATGCCCCATTTGTCGATACGTATAAATACATATTAGGTTAGGCAGGTTATTTTAATTACAGTAATAATAAGAACGTCGTGTTTTTTACATGTTTGAATTTTTGGGTTAGGCTATGCACTCAACAAATGGGTCTAGCACTCGAGCGATTGCTAAATGCACCTTGAGAAATGGCGTATTTGGCACATTTATTCACACTTGTTGTTTCAAATTCTAAATTTATGAAAGAAAATAGATTCAGAAATAAAAGTTCGATAAACTTAATGTCCAGCCAAATAATTTTTAAACTTGTAGGAGTTTTCATTTATAAGAAATAGGATAGGAAAATTTGAGGTTGCTTATTCCCTCGACAATTTGATTCCTTTACCCTAGACAGTAATTCTGGTTGCGAAGCAGGATTTAAAAAAATCAAAAAACTTTTGTTCTTTACAATCTTGAACATCTCATGCAAAGATCTCTTTGTTTAGTTTTCAATTCCATAGCGGGATATTTTTAATTGATTTTAAAACCGGAAACAAGAAAAGCTATGTAAATTAATTGAATATCAATTAGAGTAACTAGACCATTGCCGAAAGGTAAAACATAAATCAAACGTGTTCATCTTGAAAGGGTTTTTGGGTACCATTATAACTTTATTTCACTTTACTAAAAATTGTTGGCTGGAAATTAAATTTTTTTTCGAAAAATTCAAGTACATTTTCGATGAAATATTTAAAAGTTTAATTCGCTTTGTATTATTTTATTTTCATCACGTATAATATTGCTGGACGATTGGCAATAAGTTGATCATTGTAGACAATTAGATATTCGAAAACAAAAAAAATTGCCAATCCGCCTAAAATATATATTTTGAATTAAAGTTAACCCAAGAGAGTAAGTATGGAAATATAAAACTAAGACATCAAGGAATATATTTGTGATGGATATCAATTTTATATGTTGAGAAAGGTCCCGTGATAGGACATGCGACTATGATAAAACAAAAAAATTTCCAAAATCTTTTAAAAATATATACAGAACATATAATAAAAATATTGTAAAGATGACTATTTTCACGATTTATTCAATTTTGACTTCAGCATTTCAAAATACCCTCTCATTTTAGAGTATATGATAAATTAATATGGAGCGTTACAGGATATTTTACAAACAGTATTACGTGAAAACAGTGATCATTATTTGCTGTTATTTGGAATCAACGTTAATAAATCGATTTTTAACTGTACTAAAATCTTAGGTAAGTATAACATTAACAATTTTGAAATCCTCAAATCTAAAATACTAAACTACTCTTGATTTTAATATTTTTCAACACAATATAAGTGGTATTTGGTCATCTTTAAATATTTGAAAAATAGTGTTAATATTATTTAGCAATTTTTCATTTTAAATATGTAGTTTTGGACAGGTGCGTGACAAGACATTTTGCGTACCGTCAACCGACGTAATTATGGATTAAATATTTGTAAAAAAAATTTTTTGCGGGTATAGTAAACTTTGTGAAACTTCGCACTAGGTCAATTTGTAGCGTAAAGTGTACTTTTTATTTAAGTATAAGTTTGAAGCTTTTCCACTTGACCAAGAAGTCAGAAAAAGTGAGAAAGTGACGACTGTCGAATTACAAAGGCAAGAAATCTAAAAAAAAATAAACTTGATTTTTTAGAATGGAAAAAAAATATATAAAATATTCGAAGGAGGCGTAGAGCATATACTGAGACGAAAGTGTACGCACTGGGCTAAGTTTTAACTTTTTTCCCCGATGGAAATTATGGTCAAATTTAAAAAATTTAATTTGATAAAAATTATGTTTAGTAAATATTCGGGACCCTGTGGATTTTTTAAAAATATAGATTTATTTTCTTGTGTTAGGAAATGAAAAAATAGGAAAATTATGAATATATATCGGTGCAACGTAGCCTTAAAAATATAACATTCGTTGGAAGTTAAACGATTTTGACGTTAACTTATGTAACTGAAGGGTGGAAAGTCAAAAGGAAATAATTGACAAAATCCGAAGGTGATCATGTAGGGTTGACACTATTTTTACCCTGTCTGAATCGAATTGAGACAATGATAAGAAATTAAATACGCAATTAAAAAATAAACCGATGATCCGTCCCCTAGATCTTGATTTACTGAATAAAGAGAGAAAAAGTTTGATAAAAAAATCATTCAGTTCCGAGAAAATGAATTTTTAGTTTTGAAGTTAGAATATAATGGGTTCTGAAAAGCGTCTTATTAAAATCGTGATAAAAATTATAAGTATAATTTTTTTTTTAAACACAGAGAAAAAAAGTTTTATAGAAAAAAGTTATTCAGTTCCGTGAAAAAAATTTCCGCTTTGGGAATCGAACCCGCATCAGCGTGGCTGCCAAGGCTGCAGTATTGGAACATAAGACAATCACGATACTATCTGAGCCACGATGACTCCCTATCATAAAAAATAGTCTGATTATAAAAGTCTTTATTTTTAATGGATTGAAAATGTAACTTTAAGATATTGCTATTATAAAAATACGATTTCAAACCAATCCTTTTAACACAACGTGTATTTGAATTATTGAGAATTTTCTATAAAAAACACCCATTTTCGAAAAATTGTCAGTTAACTTATTTTGGAAAAATATAAAAAGTATTAAATACAAATTTTCACAAGATTCTCTTTCTTATCACCTGACGGCAAACATGCCTACGTATTCTTAAAAACAATAAAAAAATTCAAACTATTTTTATTATCATACTCCGTTATGCCCAAGCAAATATTTCCATAAGATCTGAACCCAAGACATTTTTTTATATAGTTTTATCCAGAGAAACAAATTTTGCTCCATAATTAATTCATCGGGAGTGTAAATATGGATCGAACTTTGATTGTTACTATTATTAATAACTTCGAATGAGATTTTTTTTCAGAGGGCTTTCAAGAATAATGATATATGGTACAGAACAAATTAAGTACACTTCCTGATTTTTGGCGAAGCCACGTTCTGAAAAATCCGCGAACTTCAATCAATAATTAACCCAGTTGATGGTACTTTTTTATTTATAATTTCTATATAAAGTTATTTAAAATTTGGAATCTTTACTAAATTTGGCGTTGATATAAGTACTTTACTCAGATAATTTTAGAAAAAGATTATTATTCAAAGGAAAAGTGGAACTTTTTGGCAAATCTTCCTGCTACACTTTTTAAAATTCAATTTGCATTATTTATTGTAGTAGCTCTATGTCCCAAGATTTATGATGTAATTTTCATCGATAACAATAAATAACTGCGTATATATCAATATTTTGCAAACAATTAAACAATATAAAGGAATTGAACAAATGTTTTAAATGTTCAAATACGCTTGTGAAATCGTTATTTAAAAAGAAAATTAAATCTTTACTAAATGAATATACTTAAACTAGTCAGAAAACAAAAACAAAAAAAACGAATTATTTATCCAAAAACAACAAACTTTTCAGTTTTAGTGAAGAGAAAAAAAAACAACATTTTACAAAAGAATCCAGTTGTACAAAAAGTGAGGTTATGTAGCTAGGAACAGAATAGTATTATTTTATGGAGAAAAATTACAAACTTATAAAAATCTGTGAAATAATGAAATTAATAATAATTTAAATTAGTGAATCATACTACAAATTACGATTCAAGCTTTAACACAAATAAAAAACTACTTACTTAAAAAACTTGAAACATCCGTGGGAAAATTGTATTCAGTCAATGTTTCTCGAAGAAAAAACTACATTAAAAAGATCCATTAAAGTTGCTTAATCATACCACAAATATACGCATTTAAGATACATTGGAATCTTAGCAAAAGTACCAAAGTAACGGTTTACTTTATTTTGTTTACATTTTTTTTGACAGAAGTAAAATCTATAATGTTTAATGTGAAGTACGATACAAACTATATCGAAGGCCGTATCGATAGTTTCCAATTAGATATTTTCACTACAACAACCAGCTAAATTCACTTCGTTGAGCGTTGGGGGTGGGGGAGACCGGGAAAACACAAAATCGTGGACCAAATGCATGGGACAAAACTTTATTTTGGTAATATCTTCGTAATGAATAATAATTATCATCATATTATTATTTCAATCAATAGTTTTTAAAACATGAAAACTATTTTTCAAACACACTTATACAGAAAAAATTAGTTTTTTAGAAGGCAAAAATGTAACGAATCCCACGCATTTGGTCCATTGGTATACCCTCAGCACTCAACGTAGTGAAGTTAGCTAGTGGTTGGAGTGAAAATACCTAATATGGCGTCGTCTGAACGTTTATATTTAAACTATTTAAACGAAGGTTAATTTCCGCAAATTTCGGTAAAGTAAAAAGTGTTAAGTACGTTAAAAATGTCACGTGCCGCGTTATTTTTGAGTGATTATTGATTAGGCCAATCCGTCGTTATAAATCAAGTAAGTAAAAGAATAATTATTGACAATTAAACACTGTATACGCGACATTTGAAAAATGGTCAAAGTCAGAATTTGTTGATGTGTTATAGCGGCGAGTTTCTGTTTACATTTACTCATTTCTGAATACAATTTTATTTTTCACAATGTTATACTTGACCGGTTCGTTTTACGGAGAATTCCGTAATATATCCTAGTCAGTGCATTAATGTGGTTTATAAGAGTCATAAGAGTCAAAGACTTTCCACTTCATTTTTAGGTTACATAATAACGTAAATTTCCGATTCATATTTTTTTATATATTGTTCTGATTCTACTAGACATCGCGCACCAATGATCGCTGCCGAAGCTTTAATTATACCGAGAAACTTGCAGTGAGTACAATATGTATGACACAAATTTTTTTATTTAGTAACCATTCTTTAAAATTAGCCGATTATTTTTGTCACTATTTTGAATTTGATTCCAATTTTCTATAAAATTCCGTTTACCACGATTCTGCGAACATATTTGTCACATAAAAGTATTAAATTATTGTATTTTTATACCAAAATTTAATTTTTAAAGTTCAGGAGCGAGGAAAATGTAACATTCATGTGCATGGTGTAGCTGAGAAAAATTCAAGATCTATAATGTAACATTCTATTTAATCAAGACAAACGCATACAACAGTATTTCAATTTATATTTGACACGAGCACAATTAACATTATTGTTAATCATGTTTCTGTAATTCATTGCATTATTTACATTTAAATAATAATTTTGGAAGACCAAACCCTACCACAAACTCTTAATTTTTGCTACATCTATTAAAAATTTGAGCTTCTCTTTACATCTTAATTGATTCTGCAATATGACAAATTTCACATCAAAACTTGGCACTTTAGAGGTATGCCAACTTAACAATTTGATAAAATTTGCAAGATTTTCGCTATTCGTGAATAGCGACTGAAAAACCTTTTTTGTTTGAAAATTTAATTAGTTTAAAGTGGTATGGTAGAATATTTATTTTCTTCAGTTGAAAATCCAAATATTTGCTTGAAAATGTCTGTATTTTTGTTGAAAATTAATCTTTTTTGGTCGAAAATTAATTCTTTTGATTAAAAATTCATTTCTTTGGTTTATAAATGATCTTTTTTATTAAAAATTAGCTTTTTAAAATAAAAATTTAGCTATTCCATTTT
>CAKNWT010316210.1:546-10588 GCA_932066315.1 Andricus coriarius
ATTTTCTGGATTTTTGTTTTAATCCAGGTGAGTTCTCCAAAATTCAGGTAATTCTGCGTAATTCAATGTATGTTTTCATGTCTTTTTAATTTTTGTTTAAGTTTTTGAAATTTTCTTTGGATAGCGAATTCCAAACAAGTTGTAACTGAGAAACGTCAATAGCATACCCGTCAAAACGTTTTTTGTTCGAAATAAAATTTCTCTTTCAATAGCTACGAATCATGTAGCATTGATGCCATACATGCCTAACCCTGTAAAAAAGGTAAACATTATATTAAGATGCGTACTTAAAAATTCATTAATTAAAAAAAAACAGAGCTACAGTTTGCAAAATGGTTAAATTTTGAACCAAAATAGATGAAATAAGATAGAATTTTCAACCCAAAAAGACGTATTTTCAACAAAACAGTTGAATTTTCAACCTAAAAGGATGACTTTTCAACAAAATTGTTAAATTTGTAACAAAATAATTAAATTTTCAACAAAGTAATTGAATTTTCAACAAAATAATTACATTTTTAACCAAATAATTAAATATTCAACCAAATCATTGAATTTTCTTAATGAGTTCTATTAATTCAGTTTGAAATTTATGCTAAAAAACGAGAAAAAGAGAAATTTTCTTAAAAACAGGGGGAAAAACACAATTCGCAGGTTTGTTACAGAAGTCAGATTCAAAAATTATAGGACATTGCCAGGTTTTCCAGGTCAACTTTTAAAAAATTTTTAGGACAACTTTAAAAATATATCCTCTCATTTTATAGTATGCAATTTCCAAACGAAGTCGTGTAAAATTTTGAAACTGTACCCTGCTGAGACTTTTTTAGATGAATCACATATCGTTGGAAGCGGAAAGATTCATAGCTTTTAAATATATTATTTTTAAATTAGTATATGTAAAACTTTGAATTTTTAAATTTCATAGTTTCGATATATTTCGGAACAAAAGACTCCTGCTGGAAAGGATCCGGTGAGTTCAGGTAAGCCAGGATCTGTGAGGATACTGAAAAGTAGGCTTAACAATACCTGAAATAGGAGCAAAAGGTTTGCCAACACTCCCATTTTATGAATTTCAGTACTCGTATTATACTAATAACTTGAGAAAATTTCCATACAGATGCGGTTACTTTTGGCGCCAAATTTTTCTATGGGCATGGAAACTATAATTACCACGAAAGCTGTTGCATTTATGTGTCTAATTCCAATAGGAGGTCTAATTAGCTTGAGTTGAAAATGAATGTGTCGATATTATTAAGGTTTTACTTTATCACAACAAATTTGTGAAAATTAAAAAAAAAGTATAATTATTTACATATATAAACATATTTTTTTAATATTTTGAAAATTGTTGAAATCACTTACCTTATTATTGTTTTTTGTAAAGTTCGCTATCAGCAAATATTCTTCTAAGCCAAGTAAGCTTCTTCTTCTTGACTTATATTAGTCTGTTGCCGAGCAAACAGAACAAGACGTGCACTTCGAAAATCAGGTAACGATCTTAACAGTAATAAACTTCGAATGAAGGCCGAAGTGAAACTCAAGCATCACAGTTTAAGCTTGAAAGCAGGTAAAATCTAATTGACCAATCAGATTTGAGCTTTGGTCAAGTTAACCATTTCTATAAGTCTGTCGAGAATATATAATAAAACTTGCATAATAAGGGAACCATAGTTTTTTATTTTAAATAAAAAAATTGATTCGATTATAATAATTTTTTCTCAATCGAACAGAATTTTTAACTTTAATAAAAGTTTATGCGATTGAATTCCAATAATGAAACAATAATAGAAGTGCAACATTTCTATAGGCCCGCCCAGAGCTTGAATAGTAACTTGTTGTAAAGTAACTAATATTCTAAAAATATGTGCGAACATATAAAAAAAATTTCATATCAATGGAATCAATAGTTTTTTTGTAAACAAAAGATTTATGTAATTGAAATCATTTTTTTCAATAAAAGAAACGATTAAATTCTAATAGTAAAAAAGTTCTAATTTTTTACGTCCGCAAACGTTTTGTAAGAAGATATTTTTATTGTTTTATTTGAATGTTATAAGGCCGTAACAACTTAGGCGTTTGTATTTACGTTCCATATTACGTATATGATATACGTCACAGACATTCCTATGTTTTAAAAACGTTATTTAAACGACAGTAAATAACTGAACAGTCTATGTTTTCACTGAATTTTATTATTTTAATTAATATTAGCTAATTGTTAAATAAAAATTTCGAAACTATTAACTTTCATGAGATACGTATATAAATTCCTAGTTTATCAGTGGAAACCAAGTTGCACTAACATACATTCTAAACTAGAATACTGAATATTTAAAACTCTTATCGTAACAGTTAAAACTTTCTTGACAATTTTGGAAAATTCTTTTAAGGTATTATACATTAACGATTCATTTAGGCCGACTTATACCTAAAATGCAGATTCAATACGGGGTGCTGAATGCATTTTCTGAAGCACTGAAAATAATGATGAGACTTCTGATAACTTGCCAAGACCGAAAGTAGGTGAAGGAATAAAAATCTCTCGTGATGTAAGGGCTCGTCCATAAACTACGTAGCCCATTTTGAGTCATTTTTTTAGTCCCCCCTCGTAGATTGCCGTAGATTTTTCACTACCCCCCCCCCCTACAATCTACGTAGGTTTTTCATTATATGCTCCCCCCTTTAAATCGATATTTTGCTGAAGAAGGTGTTATTTTATCGTATATACAGGGTGCACAGTCTTCCCGTTTTTTCTTAGTTTCTCCTTTTTTTCCCTATTCTCAAAAAACTTCCCCTTTTTTCTTTAAATATACGATATTTGAAAATAGAGTATTTGAGTTATGCGGAAAATTCTATGAAATTATTAATTTTACCCATTATTTAATAATAATTCAAGCAATTAGAGCACTTAAATAAATTATTTATGAATTTTTTCTATTGGTTCAAAATTTATGACGAATTTGTTATGTTTAAAGCTTTTACTAGTGAACAATGATAAGAAGTTAAGAAATTTAAACATAAATGTTTTGCTCAAAAACAATTTTTTGAACATATGCAAAATTTTTTTTGTGTTATTGAGTCATGGATGCACACATTTTAAAAACAGTTGAATATGTCGAACCTGAAAAAAAAATTTTATCATTTTGCTTTTTCGGAAAAAACTTTGGTCGTGATTTAGGTTTTTTGGGATTTCATTTATCTTTTTGCGATTTTGGAACGTTATAAAGACCAAAAACAAAATGTTTTCCATGAATAAAAAATAAAAACTTATTTCTTTGGTTCAAGGTGAAGAAATTTCAGGTTCGAATCAATCCAAAAAACATATTTTTGTACATTTTAAAAAAATGTTTTAAATTTAAATTTACATTGAAAGTATTAATTATAATAAGGAAGTAATGATAAATCTTTAATGCTCAAGCTTCAAAAAATAGTAAAACAATAACCATACTTCTCTCAAAAAAGTAACCAGAAAGTAACAAAAGTGTGGCAAAAAAGTAACCAAAAAGAAAGATTTTTGACCCAAAAAAGACGAATTTTCCACTAAAATTATGAATCTTTAACAAAAAATGTGTGTTCAAGAACGTAGTTCAACTTTTAACGAAATGGTTTAATTTTTCTTAATAAAAAAGATGAATCATCAGCAAAAAATGTAACAGTTGATATAATAAGCAAAAAATATTTTAATTTAATATCAAAAACAGTAGAATTCATTTAAAAAATACGATTTTTTTTAACAAAATAGTTTTTTTTTTAACTAAATATTAGAGTTTTTCACCAAAAAGACACATTTTTACAAAATAGTGGAATTTTCAAACAGTGAATATGGATTTTTGACAAAAAAATTATCTTTTAACCAAACAGTTGAAGTTTCTACGAAAACAGGGGAATCTTCAACCGAAAAAGACTAATTTGCAACAAAATAAGTACATTTCTTACCAAAAAGATGAATTTTCAAATAACATTATGTATTTTCAAACAAAAGGGTGATTTTCAATCAAGAAGATTAGTATTTTTACCAAAAATACGAATTTTCAACTAAAAGGATGAATCGTCAACAAAAAAGTATAGTTTTAACAGAAATTGTTCAACATTTAACCAAATTTCAAAAAAAAAGATTAACATTTTTAATTAAAAACTAGCAATTCTAGCTAAATTGCAATTTTTATCAGGATCCAATAATTCAACTGATAGCCCTTTTTATACATTTTACGTACGAACTAATTATTATTTTATTGTTATTCTATAATTTTCCCGACTCTAAAGCGTCGAATTTACTGGAAAAATTGGAATTTTTACATTTTTCACAAGTTTTTAAGTAATATGATTAATTAATGAATTAATTTCGTTATTTCAGGCAAAAAAATTTAACCAAAAGTAACCTTTTCATAAAAAAGTAACTTTTTAGTAATCGCGGATCAAAAAAGTATCTAAGTTACTAAAAAGTAACCCGTTCCGAGCCCTGCAAGTCTTGAAAATAAGCATTTATGAGAACGATGTTAAACATATTAAAATTGTGTTTTTAACTAATTTTATTTTTCTTGTGACTTTTTTATGTCACTGTGAATGGATTTCCATCAACCTGAGTATATCTAATTTTTAAAAATAAATTCTTAAATGGCAGAAATCATAGAAAAATCATTGAAAACTATTTAAAAATATAACATTTCTTATAAAAAGGTTGTTTGTTCTTTTCGACATGTGCAAATAAATGTTTAATCTTTCCCTGTATATATTTACTTTACGTTCAACATAAATCCAACTAATTTAATGATAAAAACCAAGTGCCAATTGTGAACACATTGAATAATTTATTATATCGTTTAAATAAATATTTTTATAAATTATTTTATAAAAACGAAACTTTTTTCTGGATTGAACATTTGATACTCAATTTCCTTTATTAGGTCACTACACTAATAACGCCGTAGTGACATCTCGACGCCTCCATTCAATATGAGTCTATCTGCTGACAGCGCCGTGTATGAGACTATGCGCTGTGTATAAGCATAGGGAATAGTCTCATACACGGCACTGTCAGCACATAGACTCATATTGAATGGAGACTCTCTACTTTAAGCTACGTAGATAGGGTTAAAATCCCCCCCCCCCTCGTATTTTCGCGTATATTCCCCACCCCCCCCCCCCCCCCCCACCCTTCTAGTGGCTACGTAGTTTATGGACGAGCCCTTAATACCTGAATTTGATGGGACTAACTTGTCCGTCACTATGTTCGTTGAGCACTGTAGGACAGCGGCAACCTTCATAGATGCTCACGAAATGAGCTATCTAGTGATATTAATCAAAACACGAATTAATGGAGCAGCTCGTAAACATATGCAAGGTAAAGTGGGTCTCGGTTTGGAAGAATTGTTAAAAATACTTCAAAGAATATACTCGCCAAAATCAGATATAAGCCAGTAAACACAAGCATTAGCCGCGGTAAAAACAACAGAAGGCGAAAGTGTTATCAATTATCGGGGACGTGTAACTGAAACTTTAAATAAAATCGTTACAAAGAATACTGGGAAAATGCCATATGAAATTTTATGCGTGGTTTAGATAGAGATACTCTGACGTTTATTCGTGAAAAGTCTTCTGCCACCTGAGACATAGCTATAGAACTTGCTTCCGAAGCCGATCTGGGAAATAAAAGCTGGAGTTTGGTTCACAATGGGAAGCAGGAAGCGACTGCATCTTCCTATGATAGAATAGATGATAAAAGAGATTATGCAAAGGATAATAGAAGGCAAGTGCCTAAAAAATACGAAGCTCACTTGAAAACGGATGATAATAATGATAAAAGTCAGGCTCATTATTTGAGCCTGATCAAATTTCAGGGATAAAAAGAGTAGAGGTTGTAGCTATTGTGGAAGAATCGATCATGACATCAGTTATTGCAAATTAAAGAAAAGGCACAAAACTGAAATCTCCCGAGCTAAGCAGGGTTTACCAAACTATTTAAACGAGAAAATGGGCCAACAGAAAGGGGAAGTTGCGACCAAAAATCAGAAAAAGCCCGTATAAGAGTCGTTCTGAATCTTCACACTTCAGAAAAACCAGTCGAGGTAGCGAATTTCAAAAATTCATCTTAAAAATGCCGAGATTCAAGCTTTAATGGATACTGTTTCAAATGTAAATTTGATCAAAATAAATGCCTTAGATCTGCGAATAAGCGTTGATTCAAAAATCATTTACAATCTTGTATGAATTGGCCCTGATATGATTCCACCAGAGGGCGAAGTAAAAATGCTTGTAAAACGGATTCTTACACCTTTTTAAGCGGTATCAAGGGATGGTTCTATTCAGCGAAACGGGCTTTTAGCCATGCCGTTTCTGAAAGAACACGGGGAAGTATTAAATTTCGTTGCTGATTATATGAATTTGGGAATTGAAGGACTTCCATTTATAACACATACAGATATTATAAAATTAGAGGCTCGCACTAGAAGAATGGTAACTATGCTTATAAAAGTTTCCAATTTAAAAGAGGGATATTTAGTTAGAATCTTTGTAATAAATTCGTCAGATAAAGATGTAGAATTGGCCGTACCACTTTTCGAGTTTAAAGAATGTGAAGTACACTCTCCTTTGGTTCAAGATCCCAAGGTATCAGATAATTCTCTGGTCAAACAAAAATCTAGAATAATTAGATTTACATAACTTTTAGAAAACCTCGATTTAAATTATCTAAATGATGAGGAAAAAAGTAGTCTCTTAGGAGTATTTTCTGAATTCCCTTATCAATTTTTCTTGCCTAGAGATAAGTTAGGGAACACAAATAGGATAATCCACAAAATCTTTACCAAAAATGAACATCCTATTAACATAAAGCAATATAGAAATTCGCCTATCCATAAAGAGGTAATTCGGTGTCAGACTGAAAATTTACTTAAAGATGAAATAATTCAAGCCGTCTACGATCTAATTACGTATGAATAGTTATTAAGTGTTTAAGTCATCTTTCTTGGCCATTTTAAATAATTATTATATAATTATTGTAACTGAGGAGTGAAGCACAAGTTAGACTATGTAATAAAATCCATTTCCTTATTTTTAACATGATCAAAGCAAGATCAAATATATGAACAGGTGTGTAAATAATAATTCTTGTTTCTCCATTCTGAAGCAATAATGTATGAGACCGAAAGATAATGACTAATTTTTTTCTGCCTGTATTATGCAATCTGCAATAATAAATGCAATGCTTTATAAAGTTATATGCGTAAGAAATACAGCAAATAATGAAATCCTTGAGATCTGAGATGAACAACATTCCTCCTTCCACTGATTTATTTGAAGAATAAATAAAACGTGTATCAGATTTATGTCATAAAAGTTAGTATACATAGCGGCCATTTATTTAGTCAGTTCTCAGACGATTTTTGGTTTGAAAAGTCAGCTTACTGTTCTCTACTAGAGTGACTATTTTTCAAAAATGAAGATTCTGAATTGTATATTATTTCTAACATCCCTGGAGTCCCTGTACGTTAAACGTAGGTATAATTTGAATTGTTCCACAAAAAAATTAATGAGTTTTTTTAATGATATTTAGAGGTTCCGAAATCTCCATGAAGTTTAACACGTATTTCCCATAAGGAAAAATTACGTTTTCGTAAATTTTATTCAGAATCGTCAATATTCGGTGAATCGAGTTAAAACTTAACATTTCTCTTCACAATTGTTGCTAATATATGTGCGAATTAGTACTACTATCCATTGATAATTAGATAGTTAAATACATGGTTTTTGGTATTTTTCTCTTAGAATAGATTTACAAAGTCGCGATTTATCCGAATTTTTAACTTATTTTCAGCTTTTCAGTTAAAGCGAGGCAATAATTAATTAAATTTACAGAACAAACTCTTTAAGCAATTTATTATTATTCATAATAAGATTATATTAGCATAATACAAGAAAGTTTCACTTTGTTCGAAAATTATCCATTTTTTATCAACCTTTCAATTAGAGTAAAGTGATAATTAAATAAAGTTTACAAGCGTAATTGTTTCAACAATTAATTATTGTTTATGATTATCTTCTCTTAGATAATTGATAGGAAGTTGCTTTTATCTGACATTTTTAACTTTGCATTGGCATTTTAGGTATGAACAAATAATATGTAACCAATAAAGAGAATCATTTTTCAAACAATCTCCTTCGCTTTTATGAATACATTTTTCTCAAATAAAAATATATTTTGTAAAAATTCTTCAAATTTTCTATGTTGATCATATTAAATAAGAAATTCTACCTAAGTAGTTACTGAGATCCTTTTTGTTTGAATGTATGTTAATATTTTTCACTTTTTCCTAACTGAAAGGTCAATGAAAACCTCAACATTTCAGAAAAAATCGCAACTTTCTAGCATGACGCTACGAGAAGATAGTCATAAACCATGATAAATTGTTTAAAAAATTATCTGTGTTAACTTGCATTAGTCATCATCTCACTAAGTAAAAATTAGTCAAAAAAGACGCCAAACGTCAAGAAGGAAGAACTTCGTAGCTTTAGTTGCATATATTTTTAGTGCTATGTAAATTTTAGGCCTGATGTCTATGTTGGGCCCCATGACCATTTTCGACCATATGTCATATTTGGGCCCTGTATCAATTTTCGACACTGCAACAATTCCGGGCCATATTTTCGTATTAAGTTTCTTTAATTATTGCCACACATTAATTCAGAGTAGACAAAAAGTTGAAAATTTAAGAAAAAACCGCAACTTTCTAAAATTATTCCAAGAAATTTTTTGGGAAAACTGTATCTTTATAGCATTATTTTAAGCGAATATTTTTTTTTAAAAGCGCAAAAGAATCACAATTAGCACCAAAAACTCGAAAAACTTAATTTTTTACTTATAAGGTTTTTTTGGGACCCTATAAAACAGACTTATGGGAGTGATATTGAATAAGTAATTATTCATTCTGTAGTATTTAAGCTCAACCCAACGAGAGATATTCAAAAAAAAAAATTAAATCCTCAACCATAGAGATCAATTTTAAGCAGACAAGCACAAATGGAACAGTTACAATTTTGGATAGAAAAATTAAATTATCAATCAAAGAGGTGGATCTTAAAAAAAATTTAATTTGAATAAGTTTGTTAAACTTTCAACCAAAAGTAATTAATTTTTAAACTAAAAAATGTATTTTCAACTAAGAAGCTGAATTTACTATCAAAAGATAAATTTTCAATTTAATATGTATATTTATTTTCAACAAAATAGTCATATTTGGGTCAGTACACGTCAGAAATATCAGGATCTGCAGTTGGTTGTTCGATTTTAATGAAACTTTGTGAAATTGTAATGTTATACACAAGAAATTTCGGCCCTCAAAGATTTTCGAAAATTTTCAAAATTACGGAAGTTACGCCATGTTGAATTTTGGAGTAACATTTTTTTGAATTATCGATATTTCTTGAAATACTGATTGGATTTTGATGAAATTTGGATATGCTAGAGTTAAAATAATATATATTAGGAATATAATACAATTAATGGAAAAAAAACTTTTTTGCCCGGAAAAAAGTTTTAAAAAATTTTTGATTTAATTTTTTCGTGAATTACTCCCCTTTTAATTTTTTTTTAAATATCGACACAATGATTCCTTGTGAAATCAGCTTTTTTTTGAAAAAAAAAATTCATGGAGACTCTTATAGGTCCCAAGATATCGTCATTTTAGCGAGACCGTGCGCCGCCTCTCCACTGAGGTGCGGTGTCAGTATCGCGGAGCGCGAGCAGTTGAAGCTCTTTTGTTTTAGTATTACACCACTTTTTCGCGGCTACCTTCATGCTGCTACAGACTTCAGATGTTTTGCTATGCTATTTCCTATATTTGGCAGCTCGCATATCAGAACGTAAGGATCGCCAGAGTTAGATTTAAGTTATTAGGGAAAATGACGCCACCACGCATACCTCGTTGTTTCAATCCTTTTGAAAAAAAGATCCATAATAAAATAGATGTGAAGAAACTCCGTCTTTTTTCTAGATCAATTAGTAAAAAGTTTTCAGTTGCCTCCGACAATCATATTTGTGATACAT
>CAKNWT010316213.1:353-10768 GCA_932066315.1 Andricus coriarius
TAACAAGACAAAATAAAATCAACAATAAAATCAAAAATTATCCGTGCGTACGAGTATCCAAGGTCTCTGTTTCAGGCGTCATGTACTCTACTCACGTTCTTTTTATAAACTATTTGTCGCCACACTTTTCTGTCCTAGCATACTACTCTAGCTTCCTTCACGTCCATGCATTTTTTCATACAAGCTCTCGTGTTTCTATGGCTTCTTATGTATCTTCGTTGTTACCCAACTTGTCTTCGACAAGTTGTTTAACAAAAATTCTGAGAGGAATCGAAAAGGGTGACTTTTATTGTTAGAAAATGTGTTTTGTTATTTGAATCTTACCAGCAAAATTTCAGGAAAGAAACTTTTCTGGGTTTCTTGAATTTTTAAATTTTGTGGGTCTTTTGTTGCAAGTTATGTAATAGAAATTCCGAGAAAAAGCGAACAGAGTAACTTTTTTTGTAGGTGATTCTGTTATCTTATTTTAGGCCTTTTATGAAATATTGGAGAAAGCAATTTTGCTGGGTTTCGCGAATGTTCAGGTTTTTGTTGCTTTTGTTACAAGTTATGCAACCGAAAATTTGAGAGAAAGGTTATTTGGTTAATTTTAATGTTGTTAACAAATGTGAGGGAGAAGAATTCAAAATTTTATCAAGGTTTGGAGGTTTGTATTTTGGGGCTTGCATTAAACAATTGGAGAGCGACAACTCGACGGGGAATTACCTAATGCGGGAACTAAAGTGTTTCGCCAAATAACACACGCTATCTCAACGCATGGGACACGTACAAGTACAGCTATTTGCTAGAGGCCTTTTTTGATTGTTTTGTGCATTATCACATACTTCCGGCTGTTTCATACGTTGTGGTACACCCTGTATATCAATGATGTATTATGCATTATTAAATTACTCTTGTACTACATAATATTTCTGTATTGAAACATATGGACGAACAGAACGACGGAGTCTGAAATCAACACTCTCAGTCGGCTAGAAGGACGATCTTGTTTGTAAGTTGATAATACTTTACAATACAAATTGTAATTTAAAATTGCAAAAACCATATTTTAAAGTAATATTAAAATAAATTGACTGTCAAATTACAATACAGGCATAGTTTCCAAACAGATTTTTCTTTAAATACAGTCTGATTGTGACAAGAAACTTTGTCAGTGAATAAATCGTTGAGAAATTAAATAAATTACATACCTAACCAGAAAAAATTTCTCATGTATGACATTTTAACCTTTAGAATGCGCCTCTGGCTATTTTTCACCTATACTTCATGCTTAATTAATCATTATTTTTTATTAAAATATAATGCAAGCCCTATAGAAACTTTAATTTTCCTTATATTTCCATGTGGAATCCATGTACTGTAAAATTACAACATGAATTTTATAAGAGCGTGGAGTTAGATTTTTCTATAACATAGTCAACTGTACATGAAGCTGAGAGCAGCTGCTTCAACATTAAAGTGAGAGCAGTTTAATATCAGTTTCGTAGTAGATCAGTTTTAGTAACAGGTTTAGATTACAACTAAGAATTTAAAGTTTTATTTTCATCATGTGAGGCAGTTCCTAATTATTTAAACCATTGTTAACTTTCTCTCTAAATCTGAATTCGTTCAGTAGTTAGCTGGATTGTTAGTCAAATCATCGCTGAGATATTCTTTCTTCGTCAATTAGTTAAAATTATATAATTTTCAGTCAAATTTAAACTAACTGGTAGTAGAAGTGTTACCGAAAACAGTAACTGCTTATGTGGGACTGTAATCGAACAACTGTTGGAAATACAGAACGATATCCGTAACGTATGGTTCAATAAAGAATGTACAGGATACTGGAGAGTAAATTCTGAGATGCGTAGGAAGCGAAAGGGAAAACTAAGTTGCTAACGGTGCAGGTTGAAGAAACTCTGCGAGACTGCGGGTAGATTGCGGGACCTGACTGTAGCTTAAGTCTAACCAAGTACAATCAGCAGTCAGTAGGTACATAGGCGATGGCTACAAGTTCTATCATAGTGCAGAATTTCCAAGTAGTATAGCTGGCTGGGCACTTATCGATCGTGGACCTGGCACGCGCTCAACAGGATTAATAGCGTAGGTGGATTACACGTCTTAGCTGGTTCTTTTTATGCCTCAGGATAGATACGGTAAATCAGATCTTGTTTCTGTCATCGTATGTGAATGGAGGAAGCATCACTCGACTGAGAAGCGTTACTTGATGAACAGCTTTTTATCTTGATAGGGAGTAAAAGTGATGGCACCTATACATCTTATTTTAGCCATTAGAGAGTACCGGGGGTCCAGCGGACCCCAAGTCAAGTTTGATCGCAATTATCCCCTTTTTTTGTACATTTCACTTAAAATATAAGTATCATGACAACAAATCATTCTACGATCATTTAAGGCTTTGTAGACATTCATATTCACTGAAAATTGCTTTTTTTCTCAAATCGCCACTTTCATTTTTCAAGAAATTTATGAAACGTGGACTATCACACGTATTTTTTCCTTAAAATATTGTATTTCGAGAAAAGGTACCTACATTTTTAGCAAAAAACATTAAAAATTAAAAAAGTTAGGATTTTTTTTCTAGAAAAACTGCATTTTCGTGACTTTTGAACATTTTTCATTGTTTAAATTAATTCAAAGTTAAAATTTGATTATCGAGGCTATTGCATCGTTTTTCGGAAGGATCAAACCAACTTCTGATATGCTGCGGAGTCAAGTGGAGGCTTCAGAATCCATCATTTTTTGACATAGGGTCCGATGGACCCCCTGTACTCCGAGTGTTATGGGGCCGAGGTCTACTCTCTAAGGGTTAGTTGTTTTAATTTTTTCCGGTATCTTAGAATATTGATGTAGTGAAGGCCTTTTCCGGGCCATTTCAACATTGATAATCTTATTTTAGTGCATAAATTGTCTCCTTCTATGAGGGGGAAGACTCAAGTAAATTGTCATGAGTTGAAGTAATTTTTGAGAATATTTAAAAAGAAAGTGTCATGATGAAACTTTGTGAAGCTCTTAGTGTGCATTTCCGCATATTTTAAGAATAATAAAGGGATTTACAAGTTAATTAAGACGATTTAAACGTAAGTCGCGTGGTTTTTGCTACGCACAGCCTCGATGTTTCGCCTCATTTTCCCTGAAGGAACAAAAAATTACATACGATATGGATAAATAATTGTGAATAGATTGCACAAGAAAATTATTAACAATAACCATGAAAATTCTTCTCCTTCAGTGAACAAAAAAAAACAGATTGGGTTAGGCTGGGCAGGTTTTAAATTTCCAATCAACGATCAATGCATTTCTTATGCTGATATCCGGTATCATCAAGTTGAGTGACTGTGTACGAAAACAGGTTGTAGCGATTAGTATCTACTACCTTCCTTTTCATATTTCTCGTGCACAACCATTTTGATTAGCATTACACCATTTTTATCAGCCAGCTCGGAAGCAAAAGATTGAATTAGTCATAATCGTCGAAGTCCTGCAATATTTACGTACTGTATTTGTATTATTTCTGGTATATAATTTTAAGTATTTGATCTTATTGGATCCACGTGAATAAAGCAATACCATCTCTGCTCTACTGTCAGGGGATCGGCTACCAGTCAAAGAAGGATAATGTGCCAATGCATGTAATGCTGGTTAAGAGAAACATGGTGTTGGTATAGTTCTGTTCGACACATGGATAATGGTGGGGTCTGATGCAGGTGTTAGCCTTGAGCTCCCTAGCACCAAGCCTCATTTATACGTAACGAAGTATCTGCAGTATATGAACAGCATGGCAGAAAGTTGGAGAAAGGAAAAATTTGTATAACGCAAGAAAGAATAAACCAATGCAGTGTATTTGTTTGGGAAAGAAAGTATATTGTAATGAATATCGGTGAGGCGTAGGTAGATCACAGAAATATCCCTATGTTAATATAATTAGAGTTTTGAATAAGCTTGATGAAATACAAATATAACGTATAGAATTGGTTGAAATATTTGTTGTTAAATGGAATATCAGAAGGACTTCTTGAAGTATACCCTGTCCCATCACATGTGGGTAATTCCCTGCGAAGAGGTCACTTTCTCTTCCCCCAATAATAACTTTAAGAAAACATTTCTAATCATTCTAAAAGTTAGTAGATTTATTCTTCCTGGTCACATTTACTTATATAACACTTGTACACTTGCTTGTATAATATATTGTACTGTAAAGTTTTATTAACTGTCACTGGTTATCAACTGTAACTGTTTTATTGAATCTAAATATGCCAAAAATATAAATTCCTTTTCCTTTTGAATTGGGTAATGCTATATTGTACTGTAAAGTTTTATTAACTGTTACTGTTTTATTAAGTCTAAATACCCCAAAAATATAAATTTCCCTTTTCCCACTTACAAGTGCTAAACTTCAGGAAAGGTTATCAAAAATAAGATGAATATAATAAATATTTTTATCTCCTCCTTTCCAAAGTTAATTTTAAAAACTATGATTCGATAATATACATTTTTAATTTAACAAGCGAATACGTAATTAAAAACTGGTTTAAATAGTTTGGCCTTTTTTTCACAGTCGGAGTTTAAATTTGGATGACTTTTCAACACTGCTATTGAGGTCTTTAATTTATACAACCTCAAATCTTAGATAAATGCATCCACGTGTTACATCTACGTATTATTTCAAAGTAAAAATTACGAGATTTTCATTTAGGCCAACATTATATGTTTAAAGGAAGTAGTTAGTTAGTTTTAAACCGGCCACCTTCACCGAGTGTTTTATAACTGAGTGGATTTCGTTGTTTCCAACGTTCTGGAAATGTACCTCTCAGGTGCCAGGCGTACCACCTGATCGTACCAAGTGATCCTCATCCACTCTGTCATTCGGCAGCCTCCCTAACAGGCCGCAGAAGGTGAATACGGCCAGGCTAGGATAGGCGGAGCTATCCCTCTGATGTCATCAGTTAGATGCATAGATTCGAACCACTGTCCGAGCGTGTTATGTAAGGGAATGTGTGTGTGTGTGTGTGTGTGCATTACTCGAAATCGACCAGCAACTACCGAGCGATAGACCCCTCGACGTGGGTCTCAACGCAAGGAGATCGCTGACTCACTTCGAGTCTTCTAAAATTCAACTAGTGACCCCCAAGGTTAGGCTCTCGATAGGCCATTTTATCCTTGGTACGTAACCAGCTTCTTCTAAAGGGACCTACAGTTTTAACTGCGCGTTCCGAACCACGAAATCCCCGTTATAAGTACATAGAACAATTTCCATTTGTGGCGGCTCAGAGATCGAACCCCAGTCCTCCTGCATGGAACTCTGACGCGCTATCATCTGAGCACTGAGGCTTCTTAAAGGAAGTAAATATTAACATGTTTTCAAGGGACGCCGCGCCGTGAACTTCGACCACCAAATATATCTATATATTCAGGTTCGGAGCACATAGATTTTTGGCCCGGCCTGCTTGCGGTTCTAAATAAATATGGCAATGCATATAATTCGCCTTCAGGTTAATTAAAACATTCAAAATATTCAAAAATGAAACCTATTATGCCTTCATTTGTTGAGAATATAGAAATAAGATTTTTATTCACCTATGAATTCGCACTCAAATTCATCCACCAGTGATCAGCGACACAGGAAATGTGCATGTGCAATGTAGCTGGCAAAGTTGTTGGTAAGTTTAACAATATTCTAATGAAAGTAATATAATATAGTAAGCTTAAAACTCATTACCTCTACATTTGAAATGCTTTTACAAATCTTAACATTTAAAAAAACTACATTCCTTTTCAGAAACTGTGTTCTTGGTCACGTCCTTTACATTTACAGTTAAATACATTTATTTTCACTCACAACAAGTATGAAATGTCGGTTTTTTTTAACGAATGCAATCTTTGTGTGTCTCGTCCCCGGCAAGGTTGCATTCGACGCCCTCACCTACAACTTTTTTGAAAAACATTGTGCTCGTTTAAAAAAAGCGTTGACAGGAGTGACGCATGATACTTTTCAGAAAAAAATCATAAATGGCGTCTCCATAGTAAATAATAAATATGAATTTTTTGTTTACGAGCGTAAGAACGTAAGAGACAACATAGTATGATGTGTGCGTAATAGAGAGGTAAATAATTTGGTTACATGCATTTAATATAGGTGGTCATAGGAGCACGCAACACTTCTCGGTAAAAACATCGACTAATCATTCCGCTATTAATTTTTCTATCCCTCTTTATCATATTCGCTCTGCCTCAAGCGTTACGAAAATATAGAGACTCGCAGAAATCAAGTCCCTTTTTTAACTTTGACCTTACACCGTGCTTACTGAGCCCTCGTTTGTAACTCATCGCACATACCGCTAAAACATTGCTCAAAACCTATGCTTTTCCGTTTGTATTTTTTTTTCCAAAATTTTCAGTCTAATAGGCGTTGAGATATCTACCTGTAAATATGTAAATTTTAGTAAACATTTAATTGTTTATAACGCTATAACTTATAAAAAATATTATAGTAGAGATGTTAAAAGTGACATACTGAAGTATGTCATTTTTAACATCTCTACTATTATATTTTTTATAAATTATATCACTCAGACAAATAGCATCGCTTTCCAACATCTTTTCTAATCTAACGCTATAACTTGAAAACGGTTAATTGTAAAAAAAAGTGTAAGTAGAAAAAAGTGTCTTGCACTGGTTCGAACTGGCTGAAAATTTTTTTACAAATTTTTTTTTTTTCGTTAATAGTGTAGTTGGTTAAAAAAAAGCTTATTTAAGCAATTAACGAACAACATTTAAAAAAGGGCCCCAGATATTCATGATAAGGGCGCTGTTCTGGACATATTAAGCTTAGGGTACCCTCTAGATCTCTCAACGCATACATTAGTACTCTGCACAGTCTGTAACCGTGGAGTAGGAGAAAAACTGTTTTATTTGTTGGCGGAGTACCCTATGTACAGATATATCAGAAAGGATTACTTGGAGTCCGCGTTAAGTCTTATAGCCTGTGATCCGTTCTGGATTGCGTTCCTGAATTCCCGGGATAAAGTAGAATTATTCCGTTTCGCTAAATACTTGTCCGGCGAGCTGCCAGTTAGTGTCCTTATAATGTCTTCGTAGTTTTAATAGTATAATGTAGTAGCTTATTCATTAAATCAACATCTTTTTAGAGGTCTTTTGACCTGGACGTATATCGCAGCTGAATAGCATTATGTATTCTATATTGTGTAAACAGTAAGTGGTAACTATGGGCCGCCGGACATAACACTCCCAGCACGCGGCCTACTTCTACCAATTAATCTAGCAAATATAGACCGACCCCCATGTGGACTGCCCTTCCCGTACCAGAAAATTAAGCATTGGGGCAACCACCCCCATTCTTCGTGGGGGCCCCCCCCCCCCCCCCGTGTGAGACAACTATTGGACCGACGCGACGGCCAGAATGCTCCACCATTATATCTGGCAATTATAGGCTGACGTAAAATCTAACCGCATGGATGATTGTCAACTCGCTCACAGCTACCTGCAGCCTGTTCTCGCACTATTGTACTAATCGGCGGCGAGCTTCCCGCTTGCGCAGCTGACGGGAAGCGTGAACGGTACATTCGCCGCCCAAATGCTTCTTCTTACGGTCATGTATCGTGGAGCGCGGGCTGACTTACACTAAATAAATAAAGTATTTTCTCATTTGAGGTCAAATTGTAGGCAATTTGTAATGTTTGAATGGTAGGATGAATTCACTTAAAAAATGTTAAGTAATATTTATAAAAATTGAAAGGGTAAACACCAAACTATTTGCTTTTTCTGAAAATGCAATTTTGTCTTCGAAATTGTCATTGCCGGTTGTCATTTACGAACTAATAATACTCATTCTAACAATTTTCGTATCATTAATAGATTTTCAGGGTGTCTATCGTCCCAGTAAATCGGAAAGAACCGGGGAAAACAATTCACAGTGAGGAAGTACTCCAATTCACTGAATAGACATACACATATAAAAAACAGTGTTTTCTTAAAATATAAATAAACCCTAATATAGTAGCATAAACGATTATTCTTCAGCCTGTTGGCCTTAAAAAATTGACATGCTTGCACTGTCTTCTCTTTACATAATTTTCCTTAAAACTAAGCCTTAAAACTAACATCCACCCATATCTTATCTCTAGGACCGCACGCTCTTATCAACTTGCCTTCCTCGCTTCGCCTCGCTCGCATATCCCTACTCTCTCGCTTCCGCGTATACTACCTAATGCTTATCTACTATTTACAATATTGACACACTACATATATCTAGTTTATCTCCTATTTACAATCTTTCCTTCTCCATTCCTCCTTCCTTCTCTCCTTCTCCATCCTACCCAACAATCTCTTCACCCATGCTACTGCCCTTTTGTGCCCCCTTTCATGCGTCAATACCTCCATGCCCATTTCACTCCTTTCCACCTCTACACACTCCTCCAACCAGTACTACACTTTTGCATACCCCTTCCCACACAGTTCACACATCCTCATTTCCCTAGAGAGCCAGAACCTAATGAATTCCTCCATGCACCCACACCTCATCTTTGCTATAAGCTCCTGACTTCCTTTTTCTCCTTTCTTACACAAATATTCCGATCTGGCCCTTGTTATAATCCACACATAGTTTCCGTTAAGCATTGACTCTCTTATTCTATCTTCCCCTGTTGTCGTCTCTCTCTCCATGCCGTTCTTCTTAACCAACTCATATACCTTCCTTACTTTCTCGTGCATCCTTCTCACTTCATCCAACTGTAGTCCATTCGTTCTAAAATACCTTTCCCTTTCAGCCTCGATCCTCCGACCCCCTCTCCTGTTCTCCTTCTCCCACCAACACTCCCTAACCAGCTTACTCCCCCCCTCTTTCAAAAATTTCTCCTCATATGTACACACTCGACTCCCCGCTAGAATCCCTACACTCGTTCTCCCCGTCTCCCTCCTGAAAATATAGTTAGGCTTGTTCCTTGACAACCCCAATGTCCACTTTACATACCTCTCCTGTGTCCTATTTACCGCTTCACTTTCTTTCCACCCCCATACCTTTACGCTATACAATAGCACACTCATCACTAGCGAATCAAACAATTTAATTCTTCTTTCAAAATCATCTGCCAACAACTTCTTTGTCAACCCCCACAGCTGCCTCATCACCAAATTTTCCCTTTTCACACTCTCTTTTATGTAATTATCCACTCCCACATTCCTCCAAATCACAAAGCTGAGGTACACAAACCCTTTCACCTTCTGCACCGCCTTTCCCTTCCACTTCTACTCCCCTCCCTTATCCCTCCCACATCCTTTTATGAACACCATAACCTTGGACTTTTCCGCATTCAGCTCTAACCTGCTCTTATGCAGGTATCCTCTTAACCTCTTCATCATCTCCTTTCAGGCCTCCTCACTTCTTTCCAGCAACACTATGTCATCTGCATACGCTAGTGACCAAATTCTAAACCCTCATATCCTGACTCGTCCTACCACCCCAGCCTCCAGCTTACTTTCCATATCCGCAATTAAAATTGCAAAAAGTATTGGGCTAAGCGGACACCCTTGCCTTAACCCCCTATCTATCCAGAATCCCTCCGAAAGCTTCTCCCCTCCTCTCACCTTATCTTTGGTCTCGTCAGATATCTCCCTTACCCTCTCGATTAGGCCTCTCTCCACTCCCCTATCCCTCATCGCCTCCCAAAAATCTTCCCCTATCCACCGAAGGAAATGCACCTTTCAGATCAACGAAAAACGCGTACACTCTCGACCCCTTCTTCGCTAATTCTCTATCGACCACGTGCTGCACTACGTAGATATTGTCGATAGTACTCCTACCCGCCCTAAAGCCCACCTACGTCTCCGGCAATATTCCTTTGCCCTCGACATCCTTCCGCAGCCTCTCCGCCACCACCATCGCGTACACTTTATACGCCGTATTCATTACCGTAATCCCTCTATAATTTTCCTGCCTATTCCTGTCTCCTTTCTTATACAGTGGTACTATTAACCCTACTCTCCACCTCCTTGGAATCCCTCTCCCCTCCATACTTTCTTGACTACCTACTTCAGCCTCTCCCTAACATCTTGTGTACTAAACAGCCATGCTTCGTTCTCTACTCCATCCAATACTGCTGCTTTTTAAATTCTGAACGTCCTTATCTGTTTCTCTATCTGCTTATCATCCCACTCCTTCATATATACCTCCCGCGTTCTTCTGCTCCCACCATCCCTCTTCCTTGAATCTGAGCCCTGAAATGATTCTTTAAAAACTCCCTCCACTTCTCACTCTCCATCTTCTCGCTTATCCCCAATCTACGCTTTCTAAACCTATTTATTATCTTCCAGACATCCCCTTCTATCTTAACATTTCCTAACTGCTCTTCCAGATCTTCTTCCTTTTCCTGTTCTTTCTTCTTACACATCAATCTAAACTC
>CAKNWT010316217.1:354-12844 GCA_932066315.1 Andricus coriarius
TACTCGAACTGAGCGCAGCTGCTCTGCTTGTGAGACTTATCTGTCACATTCAGAAGCTGTCCTTCTTTAACGATCTACCTGTCTTTGCTTGGTCTGACAGCCAAGTAGTACTCGCGTGGTAACGCAAACACCCATACTATTGGAAAACCTTTGTTGCTAACCGCGTATCCTTCATTCTAATCGACCTGCCCTCGGCTGAGTGGAGGCATGTTCCTTCCAAGGAAAATCCGGCTGATCTCGCCACTCGTGGGGTGAGGTCTGAAGAATTTAAAGGTATTAAAAAATGGTGCATGGACCACAATGGCTCTCATTGCCCGCTGCGGATTGGCCAGATCGGCCGGATGCCTTGCGCATAATGCACGTGCGAGAGCACATCCTTGAACCGAAATTACTGACTCGGTTCTCGACATTAACGCGGCTGATCTGCATAGTGGTATGGTGTCGCCGCCCCCTGGTGAATTTTTGCAGATGAAGAGGGGGTGAAATGCATAATTTGTTTTTTCTGACTTCTTTCGAGATCTCTGAAGCTCGCGCAGCAATCAATTGATTGTCTCAGGCGGAAGCCTTTCACGTGGAGCTCGTGCTTTTGACCAACGATCTCTATGACCTTACGGTGTTAACCCCAACGTGTCCGTGACAACTTTCGGAAACGCTGGTCACTGGAATACCTACAACATCTTCAGGAGCGGAACAAGTGGCGCAGTCCACCCGACAACTTCGCTGTGGGTCAGTTGATCATTGTTAAGGACAAACGCTATCCACCCTCGAGGTGGCCTTTGGGACGAGTTATTGAGGTCCATCCTGGCCCTGACAATATTGTAAGGGTGGCTACAGTAAAAACGGCCACTAATACGCTACGTCATCACATCGCGAATCTCAGTCCTCTCTCTCTACCATCACCAAGTGCTGCGACTTCATAGCCATGCTGGGTGGATCGCTGGGCTGTATCCTTGTGTACTACTCATTTTTATAGCGTATATCTATAATTAAATCTGTAGTTTATATTTTCGTCCTGCGGACGAAGGCGGGCGGGATGTTTGGCTGCTTTTTACCGTCATCTGAAATTGTGGGGAGTTTGACTTAGTTATTGTCTCTTTAGTTTATTCATTCTCGGAAAAGGGACTGCACCTGAAATAAAACTGTAAGCTCTGCGCGTAGCTCGAAGGTCAGCGCCGAGCACGTAGAATGGAACCTTTTCCCACGACTGTATATGTAGTTGGATCAGGAATTTGTTTTCACTTTTATAATTATTATTTTTCCTCAAAGTTCAGTTCAGTTCAAGTTGACCCTTTGTGGTCAGAGGTTCAATTTTGCTAGTGTGAACGAGTCTCATGTTGGATTATGTGTGTTGGCAACTGTGTGTGTTAATATATGCTAGTGTGAACGAGTCTCATGTTTGGATTATGTGCATCTGCCATTTTGAGTGGATTACTGTATGGCGGACCGGTTGTCATCCCAATGTTTTGAACGAGTCTCAGGTTGGATTATTTGTGTTTACCACTGTATGCATAAGGTAATTTCTGACTTACTTTTGTGATTACTATTTGAATTTCGGCTTTTTTTTCCACTCATGGAGTGGAGGTTTTTTATGCCATACAATAAACTCTTTTCTTTGCAACTAGAAATTGGGTTGTGGTTATTTGAACCCCAATACACTCCACTAGCAATTAAGTACCTGATCATTACTCAAGCAAAATCTAAGTTATATTTTAAATAAGAATCAAACAGATTCGATATTAGCTTGACACACATTTTTAAAAATTATGATTTGATTTTCTTTTTTTTCAGTTTAATGGTTATTTAATAGAAAAATAAACATTTAAGGTATGGGGAAGAAATACAAGATTTGGGGATAGTGTTCTGGTTAGCTAGACATCTGAACGGGACTTGAGGGTGATGGGGGCTTCTCCGTATAGCAGCCTTCTAAATTTAGGGCGAAAGTGATGTGTTATTTGAAATAACAACCCGCGCCATCGCGTCGCTCTCAAGGTCGGGATGATCATGGAAGGTGTTTGTCCGATGTACGCTTTTAATGAACCTTCCTTCTTCTCGTAGATGTTGTTAGGTTTGGTTTGAAATTGTTTAATTCATGAAAGCAGGTACATCTAAGCCTACGTTGCCCTTGAGGCCTTGAATAGGTGTGGATGGGTCGGCTCGTGTTTCATCGAACCTAATTTCAAGAAAACAAAACATTGTAAAGTTCAACCAGTCGATTGATATTCCTGTTTGCGTTGTAGTTCTTATGTCTCACATCTTATATACAACCTTTGTCATTTATTTCCATTTCTATTTACTTCGCACTTAATATAGGTAGATGTAGGGGGTTTGAAGCTGAAATTCATCGCTAAAAACTGAAGTTTGTAACTGCTGTATTTGTAAAAACGTTAATTTTCATCCGAATTTTTCTGAATGTCTGATTGTGTGGGGTCTAACCGCGTATGGTGGTGAGGATGGTTGGGTTCTGCGTTTGTCTGCACGATCTATGGGGTTCGCGGGGGTGTCCTTGCGAGTTGCATCAAGCGCCCTATGAAATGGGGTGAGCGCCTCCCCCCCCCCCCCCACACCACTCTGCGCCACCGCAACATTGGCACCTGATAGAGCCGTGTTCGCAGCCTTCGCTTGGTGAAGTCTTACTGATTTCCAAGATAATTATATCTTCGAACGGAAGATCAGGACTTTTCCAAGTCGTTAGACCCACTTTTAACATGAAGTCCAAAATTTAGGCAAATGGGGGTGGCACCCTTTGGGCTAGGCACGGCGAGGTCTAGTGTAGTGTGCGTGGATGCGAGGCGCTCTCTCGTTCTCCAGTGATCAAACAGGCAACTACCCTTGGCAAAGTTGTAATGTGGCGTCCAAGCATTTGGCGGTTCACTTGTAAATTGAATTGGTGTAGTTTACGCTTGAGACTTGATTGTAGCATCATTAAAAATTTTGTGTCGAATAAACCCAGTGCTGTTGATCTCACGTGTTTCTTTGTTTTGTTTAGTTCCCTGCTTACACACCTTAACCCGAACAGATAGAGAGAGAAAGAGGAAGAATGAAAAATTCAAGCAAGTTACCCCTAGTAAAAATATCAATTGGAAACCAAATAGAAACCTAATAGAATTTGGCTTCTGTAGGTCCTATTAGTTTCGAAAATGGGTTTTGCTCCTGGTTTTATATGGTGTTCTATTAGGTAATTGTGAACTTTCTAATTGGATCCTATTAAGATCTAATATATCTGTATTTGGCACTCGTACAGTATTAGGTACTGGTTTTTAAGTGGAACCTAATCGGATTTGAATGCGCCTTCTGTGCGGTTTCAAATTTGGTAATTTTGAACTTTCTAATTGGATCTTATTAGGACCTGATGTGGTTTGTATTCGGCTGGTAAAAATACATATTGAAAGCCAAATAGAAACCTAATAGGATGTGGTTTCTATCAAGTCATATTACTTTCGAAAGTGGGTTTTGTTCCTGGTTCTATGTGGTGTTCTATTAGGTAATTGTGAACTTTCAAATTGGTTTTATATGGTATTTTGCATTCGGTACGATTTCTGAAAGAAAAGAAAAGTTATTTCTTAACTTATTGTTGAAAGCATATAATCAAAAAAAAATTTCCCAAATTTTCAAACCTTTAGTCGCCATATTGGATGAGTTAGAGGGGGTAGCGTCCATTTAAGTTTTTTTCTCTGTTTCTATCTTTAGACAAAATCTGAAAATAATCACAGTACTTCTTTCGGTCATTCTGAATTCCCCATTGATACCTAAATATATTCATAGAATACAATTATATAAGTTTATTTGTATATTATTACATACATTATATATGCATAATGTATATATATATAATTAAAAAATAAGGTTAAACAACCAGCGCAGGGTCTCACTGGGAGCAACTGCCATATAAAAAATGACACTGGCTCCCAGTAGGACCGCGGTAAATCACATTCACGGCCACGTCTCACAACCGTGAGATGGGTGGTCACAGGACACGATGAAATCAAAACGACAAACCGGCGAAACCCTCGTGTGTTTTGAGGACACGAAGCGACCCAAGGATGACAGCTTTCTGCATCCATTTCGCAAGTGCCTTGGAATATTTTTGGCAGGCTGGTATGGCTTTAAGGTTACGAACCAGTGATAGTTTCGCACCTCCAAGAGCACCTATCACAAGGACAATTACTTGTACCGAATATTTTGGGTACATCTTTTGCAGCTCCCTTTAAAGGTTTTGATACCTCTCCTCCTTTTCTTTCTCCTTGGCAGTGATGTTGTATTCAGACGGTGCCGAGAATTCGATCACGAATATAGTTCGTTTCTCGAAGTCGAATTTGGCACTTCTGGTTTTGGACAATTGACTCTATCTCCCTCGGAGCGTTCGGCAGGGCAGGGTCGCGGCCAACACCGTAAGAGCGACAAAGATGGTAATAATGGACTCTTAGGGCCGCATCATGTCCTGGTATGTGAAAATGAAACCTTCTGTACCTGAATTAAGGCCTGATGATCTGAGAAAATCAAAAGTTTGCTCCTTCGACAAGGACTGTTTTTTTACATTCCTGTGAAAATTTCCGTGCATTTTCATGTCGAGCAGCTCTTGATGGAATTTTTGAACTTCTGCTTTCTTCACTTCGGCTTTCAGAAGTGAAGCATCTAGATGGAGTAATGCACTTTCCTCACTTCTGATGTTAAAATGCAGGCCGAAGGTCTCGGCCGCTTGCTCCGCGGCTTTGTAAAGGAACATTTGTAAAGGAATGTATATATATATATACACACATTGTAACAGAAAAGATAAAATGATTATCCGTGGTACTATTATTTTTCAAATTGTTTGGAAGTTTTATTTATATATCTGATTTACTGTCATATTGATTAAAAACTCAATCCTCGTCACTGTCCTCATTTATCACAGTCGAACTTTTTTTTTTAGAATAAACTCCTCAAAATTTCTCCCGGCCTGATGATTCTCGACAAATATCGACCATAAGCTAAATAGTACACTACCGTCGGAAATTGTCGGTCTATCAGCGATTAAAAATCACTGCTGACTTTGAAACGTGATTACTTGATCCCGAAATGAGCGAGAAATTGTTTTAAAAACCCGTTAAAAAGCTTATTAAATTACACGTCGAATAAACTCTAGTAACGATATTTTTGACATTTTGAAGAGAATATACCACTTGAGAAGTTTAAAAAAATGCGAGAATTTCTCGAATTTTTATTCAACTTGTGACACGACATAGGTCTTAAGGTCCTATCTTTAATTTAAGCTAATAAAATTTAAAAAATCTCCACGGGTTTTAGAGATACGTCTTGAAATATCCAAGTCTGAAACTTCAATTTTCAGTCGGCGATTATTGCTGTTGGCCGATAAAGCGGTGATCGCCGAGAATTTCTCAGGTTTTGTTTCTTAACTTCAACTCGTGTTGTGACTTACTATGCTAATGGAAAAAGACCGAAACTGACAGAACGTAATCTCGAAATCTCATCTTCAATTCAAGCCAATAAAACTTCAAAAATATTCACGGATTCTCCAGATATGACATAAATGTTCAAGCATATCTGCTTCGCAGCTCAGTCGGCGATCACCGCTGATGGCCAGAGTTGCTGCTATAAAGCGACTGAAATTTGGTGCATACACACTTGGACATTTTTAGTCGTATCTCGAGAACCCGTGAAGATTTTTGAAAGTTTTATTCGCTTGAGTTAAAGACAAGACCTGAACACCGTGTGGTGTGAATGTGAGATTTTTGTTACAACTTTCCTAGGTCATGCCACAAGTTGAAGTCAAGGTACAAAATTCGAGAAATTCTTTAATTTTTTAAAACTCTTCACGTGGTGTATTCTCTTAAAAGTATCAAAAATATCTTCACTGGAGCTTATTCGACGCATAATTTATTAAGATTTTTAACAGGTGTTTACAAAATTTTCTGGCAACTTTTGGGAACGAGTTATCACGTTTCAAAGTCAGCAGTGATTTTTAATAGTACTTTCGCTGGTCGTACCGACAATTTACGACGATATCAGGTCGATATTTGTCGAGAATCATCAGACCGGCAGACATTTTTAACAGTTTATTAACAAAAACAAAATGTGTAACTGTGATAAATGAGGACAGTGATGACGATTAAATTTTCAATCAATATGAAACTACACCAGATAAATAAATGAAGCTTCCAACAAATTTCGAAAATGATAGAGTACCACGAATAACCATTGTATCTTTTCTTTTACAATGTATATATAATGTATCTAATAATCTATAAAAACACTTATATGATTGTATTATGTGAATATATTCAGGTATCGATAGGCCACAGGAGTTCGAAAATGTGAAAATTACAGTTTTTAATTTTTTATACTACGATCCCCTAAATTTAAAAATCTGAAAAACTGTACAATAATAGCTCTTTGGGTGACTCTTCTAGTGTAAAAAAACTGAGCTGGTAGTTGAGTTTCATTACACAAACAAATTGATTATAAAATTAAAAAAAAATTTTTTGAGTTTGAATTTCCCGCCAAAAGATTTTCGGTTGATCATGCACGTTGAGAAGTTGAGAATGATTGACAGAAGTCCTGTGAATTTTTTCATATTTTTTCTAGCGATAGAAACAGAGAAAAAAATGGACGCCCCCCCCCCCCTATCTAATCCAATATGGCGGCTAACCATTTCAAATTAAGGGACAAATTTTGTTTCATTGTATGCTTTCAGATGCCTGACTCAACATTTGATTCCATTAAGGGGAATTTTTTGAATGTTTACTCGGCTATACCCTCAAAAAAAAAGTTCTAAAATAAAATATTTTCTTCTCGTTTGGCCCGACCGCCGGCACAACTGTGGTCTAAGATCGTTACAGAACAGTGTGACCTTTACGTTCCATTCTTGGAACACGTATGACATTCTAGTGACATAACAGTTCTATCACTCTGTTCTATATTAGTTACATTACATAATTCCAGAACTATTACATATCCTTACAGTAACAGCGTTACAGGAAAGTGTGACCTTTATGTTCTGTTCCTGAAAAGGGACATAAAAGTTCTATCACTCTGTTCTATATTAGTTACATTACATAATTCCAGAACTATTACATATCCTTACAGTAACAGCGTTGCAGAACAGTGCGACCTTTATGTTCAGTTCCTGGAACACGTGTGACATCCTAGTGACATAACAGTTCTATCACTCTGTTCTATATTAGTTAGATTACAGAATTCCAGAACTGTCACATATCCTTACAGTAGCAGCTTTACAGAACAGTGTGACCTTTATGTTTTGTAATTGTAATAGCGCACGATTGCAACAATGTTATGTATAAATGTTCCCTTTTTGTTATGTAACATTTACAGAACGTGTCTGCTGGGTTGCGAAATCTTTACGAAAACTTTGCGACATTCTATGTCCATGTCGTTAAGATGTCGTTACGATATCGTAAAGACGTCGTACGATCTGACGATGTCCTTACGATATCGTAAAGATACCTTAACGACATGGACGTAGGATGTCGCAAAGTTGTCGTACAGATGTCGTAACGATGTCATAAAGACGTCGTCAAATTTGGTGCCCACTGGGAACCTTGGTGACAAAAAGCGGTTTTCTGTAATACAAGAACCTCCATAAAACATGCAGTTTTCAATACTCTTGGGCTTTAAATATTCAACACGTTACAAAACGATCGAAAAGTAATAAATACTAAAAGAAAATCATGTACAACAATGCATTAATAACCTCGATAACAAAAGAATAATTTTATGCTGTATAAAAACTTTCATAAAACGCACAGTTTTCAATTTATTCAATTCTTTTATTATACTTTTTCACTCATGCCAGTTTTCAATGAAGAATAACTTTTCCAAACCAACAATTTAAAATATGTTAAACCAATAATTGATTTTCACTTATTTCACAAAGGGCTCAATACCTTTTTTCTTTATAGATTTAAACCATTCAACAACTGTCTAAAACTGATAAAAAAATAAAGAAAAATGCAGTTAAAAACACTTTAATAATATTATTGAAAACCCAGAATATTCTGCTATATAGAAACCTCCATAAAATGTACAATTTTCGATTGATCTAATTCTTTTATAATTCTTTTTAATTTTGTTTTGAATTTAAAATAACACTTCCGATAAAATACAACCTAATAGATACCTAATAGAACCACCTTGCAGGCTGCACTTTGAATTTTAATCCAATTAATTAATTTAATTTCGATTAGCCGCTAATAATCCTAATACAGCCTATCAGAAAAGCAAGTTTGTACTTTGTAACACTTGGAGTAAATAAATACCTCATTGGTTCTGACTAGAACCTATTAGAAAAATATAGCAAAAAGAATATTTGTTTTCGAAAGTCTAACAGATCCAAATAGGAAGTATTTTTCAATTCCAATTTCCGTCCCAATAGTAGATTAAATACCAAATACAACCGATTAGAATCAAAATTGAAATAAAAAACTCTTAAGAACCATTTAGAACCATACAGAAATGCCAGTGGATCCAACGTACTATCTTAACGGTTTCTATTAATTACTTAAGCGGCATTTTTAGTAGTGTTGAATCTGAAGGTCTCCTCAAGTACCTAATAGAACTTGCCAGGGAAGCAATTTCGTACTTGTAGCACTTGGAATAAAGCATATCCCAATGGGTTTCTAATAGAGCCGCTTAAAATATGTCTCTTCAAATGTTTATCCGATTAATTCGCTTTAAACAGTCCACTAAAATTCTAATATAACCTGTTAGGGAAGCAATTTCGTACTTCTAGCATTTGAAATAAAGCAGATCCCAATAGGTAGCTTATAGAGCCCCTTGAAACACATAACTTCGAATTTGTATCCAATTAATGATTCCAACATGCCACTAAAGTACCTAATAGAACCTGTCAGGGAAGCAATATCGTACTTGTAACACTTGGAATAAAGCAGATACTATAATAGGTGCCCTATAGAACTGCTTAAAACACATATCTTCAAATTTTAATCCTATTCTTTCCTTTCCATCATCCCACTTAAATAGCTAATAGAAACTGACAGGGAAGCAATTTCGTACTTCGAGCACTTCGAATAAAGTAGATCCCAGTACGTACCTATTAGAGCTGCTTAAAACACATCACATCGAATTTTTTTCGGAATGATTTCATTCCGAAGGTTCAATAAAATACCTAATAGAACCTGTTAGGGAAGCAGTTTCGTACTTCTATTTCGAAGAAAGCAGCCCGGTAAGAAGGCTTGCATTAAAAGGTATTAAAAATTTAAATACCTAAGAATGCCAGTTCTGTCCTCATTTATTGAATTCCCGATTAGGAATCGAAAATATTTAGATTCCAATCCCTTTTAACGTCGATCAGAGCTGTCAAGCTTAACCTGAAATAAATTAAAAACGGCATTTTCGTTTAACGCATTAGAAGGCGTATAAAAGCATAACAGTTGCCAAATCTAGTAGGGTTGTGCATAGAAATACATCACTTTATAACAAAACTCTCGCTTTATGCAACTGCGATCAATTAAAAAAATATAAAATCATGATAAAGAAATTAAAAAAATTAGTTTTCATCACAGCTCCTGGTGCAGCAATCAATCTTGGCAACGTCAAATGACTAATACTGTATTTTTGAATGCTTTTACCCTAATTATTATTCGAAAAACAATACATAAGAACAGTGAAATATGCACGAGAAAAGGGATTAAAATGTTCTATTTCATGGCCGATTTGGGGTATCCAAAAAATTTCAGAAAAATACTGTCGCCACTGCGTACAGAAAGGGATTCAATTTAAGAGATAACTTCTACTGTTCTGCGGATGCATAACGCGAGGACAAACACGGTATCGAAAAGGATTCAATAATTGTCACGTAAACATTGAGCAGGAAATTTTCGACTGCTTTTCAGTGCAAGCCTTATTACCGGAAGATCCCAATAGGGACCTATTAGAGCTGCTTAAAACACATCGCTTCGAATTTTAATGCAGGTAATTTCGTTCCGAAGGTCCAATAAAATACCTTATAGAACCTGTTAGAAAAACAATTTTGTGTTTAATAATATTTCAAGTAAAGAATACCGCATTGTATCCACTTAGATCTTTGTTAGAAAAATTTAACAAAAGAACATAAGTATCGAATAGGACCGGTTAGAAACCAATTTAAAATAAGAATCTTATTAGAAACCAGTTAGGACCATAAATGATTCTATTTGCATCCAATACGTTTTCTAAACGGCTTCTATTGATACCTAACTGTCATTTTTGCTAGGGACCGTCCAGGGTCGTCTTTTTTTAAATTCTTGAGTATTCAGTCAAATTTCTTCTTTTTCTGTATAAAGACACTGAAAAATGCTAATTAAAAAAATTATCGACCTACCTGTTTCACCGAACGATGGTAAAATGATAGTATAAAAATTACCGACCTCTCTCGTTTATCGACTAATGGTAAAAAATGATTACCTATCAGGAACCTGCATTACCGAACGTCGGTAATACCCCACGTCGGTAACTTAGAATGGAAAATAACCTTAAACTGATCATGGAACAAAATCTTACTCTTTTCAAAAGTGGAGTGAAAGCCCTGTTGCTATACTGCTTACTATCTGGGGGGGGTGCAACTTCACAGGGATCAAATACAGCCCAATAAATATACAAATACTCAACTTCGAAGTTACTTAACTCCGAAGAATCGTGTTGCTGCGGCTGAAACACATATTTTTTTAAATATGTAATCTTTATAGAAAGAAAGAATGTTTTTGAAATTACCATTTGGAAAAAATCTTCTAATAGATGTTTATACAAAAATTGTAATTCGTATCTTGTTGACGAATAATCTTCTAAAACAAGTTCTATAAAAAGTTATGTCAAAAGTTTTCATATAACTTACGAAAAGTACATTTTGTTTTCAACCGATTGCTTACATTTTTTATCAGTCGAAAGACCAGATTCTGTCAATAAAGGACAAGGATTTTATGAGGGAAACATTTATCTCTGTGTCATTCATGTTTTAGTATAACGGGTTTGGTTTCACTTACCTTCAGAAGCTTGAGTTCATTCGCCATTTCTTTAGTACCCTCTTCTAATTTTTTTAAGGTTGACGCATAGCATGCGGCGTCCGTCTTTAAACTTGTGTGAACACTTCCATATTTTCTTCGAACGGTGCTCGCCTCCATTTGCATGATATAAAACCGGTGTAATTGATTCTCTAAGCAAATAATTTTCTGCAAAAATAACATAAAGGATAAAATTCAATATGATGTAGCTATTTCTTCTAGGCATATGCTAGTATTGAGAAAATTATTGTTAAAATCATATGCGCCAATGTTTATCTCAACGTTTCTACTCTAACCCAATTATTTAATTTTTAAATTCTCATCCTATAATCTGTCTGTTAGTATGTGTGTTAGTTTGTAGATTTTTAGTTTGTTAGCACGATAACTTTCGAAAAAATGAACAGATTGAATTGGCCTTTGGTATACTCTTCAAGTGTCCTAAAATGAAGGTCAAGTTCGTTAGCCAGCTATTTTGGATAAAAATTCAAAAAGTGAGCAGAATTTGAAAATTTTTGAGACAACTTTTTTTCAAGATTTGAAAATTCTATGTACGGTTATTAGTATTACTCAGAAAGACGAACAAACTGTTCTAAGGATTTTTTCTGATAAAGAAAAATTACCGGAGCTATAACATTTTCAAAATTCCAACAAAAAAAAAACGAAAATGAACATTTTAAGCCAAAAAACGCACGATATGAAAAAAAGTCAAAAGAAGCAAAATGTTGCTTTTTGAACAACCAACAACATTTCCATAACAACTTTTTGAATTTGCTGAAAAATGAAAAATTCCCATTTTGATCCAAGAAAAAAATTATGAAAAATCAAAAATTCCATTTTGCGGTAAAACTATACAAGATACGACAAAAGATGTTTTATGCGTGAAAATAACATTGACAGTAAAAAAATCTAATTTTTGGTTAAACGATGCAAGGTACGAAAACAGATGAATGAACATAAATTGTGCATCCAAAAAACATTCACAAATTTGTAATCGATTTTCGTTAAAAGAATACATTCAAAATGAAAAAATTAAGTTTTTTTAAAAACAGCACAAGCGAAAATAACATTTTAACTAATAAAATTTGTCGCCTAACTTATATCATTATTCTTCATTTGAAATAAAATGCAAATTTAGTAATTTTATATGAAGAACATATAACACGAAACACAAAGTGCGCGATGAATGTATTTCCGAGCGCGAAGCGCGACGACTGAATCGCGCTGTATGTGCGCTCAAACTTTTTTGTTTCTATCGTACGATGCAGAAAACCGAGCGTGTAACGCAAGGTTCAAATGATTTTCAAAACAAATATCCAGCGCGAAGCGCGAGTGTCTGGATGAGAATATATTTCTTAAGGTCGATATAAACTTAAGTAAATAAAGTTCCTTTTCAGCATAAAATAAAAACAAATTTAACAATCACTTCATATGTACACAGAAAAAACTGAGGGTTCAGTAAAACTGCGGCTCAAGTAAAA
>CAKNWT010316222.1:0-13320 GCA_932066315.1 Andricus coriarius
TTAGTAGAAAATTATCTTTTTACACTGAAGATGTAACTATTCTTTTTTTTTCTTGGAAATTTACCATTTTTAGTTGAAAATTCGTTAATTTTCATGAAAATTCTTATTTTTTAGTTTAGATAAACTGTTTTGATAAAAAAATGAAATAATTTTGGTGGCAATATCAACTCTTACACTTTTCGTTGAGAATTAATTTTTTTTATCGAAGATTCGTCAGTGGTTGAAAATGTAACTATTTTGGGAAAATTCTGTTTTTACTGGTTGACGATTAATTGTTTTAACTAAAACTTTAATTCTTTCATTTCTAGTTCATCTCTTATCTTTTTGATTTGAAACCTGAACTATTTGGTTGAAAATTAATCAAATTAATGTATTTTATGTATGCCTCACGTAATTTGTGGATGAGCCTTATAGAATTATGTATGGCTGTTTCTTTATAAATGTGTTTATTGCTTAAAATAAATTTAGTAACAAACCTTTACTTACATTCGCATTATTAATCTTCTAGGTGTATGTTTTTTTTGCCTAAAAGACCAATTTATAACGGTCAGGGTAAATAAAAATTTGGTCAAGGAATTTCGAAATTGGGATTTAGTGGCAACCCTGTTTAACCGTAAAGTTATATTTTCGAATGTTAAGATTGTAATTTGAAAAAATAACTTTACCCAAAATGATCAAAACTAGGCCATTTTTCGTTGTGTATATACGCTAATATTTAAAAAAGAATTTGGGCTTCGTATCTAAACAAATATTTATTGATTAGAATAAGATTGCATTTTTAGGTTAGAGTTTGAGTCCAACAGCCTTAGTCATTTTTCATCTAAATATAACTATGTATATTTAGTACTCTAATGATCATTCTAACCGTTGTAAGTTGAATTAATAAATTTCAGCAATGATAATAATACTTCTATTTGACATTCTTGGAAACAAATTCCTTTAAAGTATCAAAAAAGTATTTTTTTCTTTTGAACCCTTGAATTTAGTTTCATAACATAAACTAAATTGCAAACTGCATTTACATAACCAAAACTAACAAATGCTGTTTATAATATTTTAGGTGTGGACATTGCAAGCGGTTGAAACCCGAATATGCAAAGGCAGCAGAATTATTAAAAGGCAATGACCCTCCAATCGCTTTGGTTAAAGTTGATTGTACTGAAGGTGGAAAAGACACCTGTAATAAATTCTCAGTGAGCGGTTATCCAACCTTGAAAATATTCGCTAAATCTGAAATGGTGACCGACTACACTGGTCCTCGAGAAGCTGCCGGAATCGCTAAATTCATGAAGGTACTTTAAAATAAATCAACTATCAAAATACACTCAAACCCGATTCATTTCGAAGATTTTTTTTCTATAATTCAATTCTATCCTTAGGCTCAAGTTGGTCCTGCATCCAAGGAATTGAAAGACGAAGAAGCATTCAAGGCTTACTTGGGATCTGACGATGTTGTCGTGGTTGGATTCTTTGAAAAAGAAGATTCAGCACTGGCCACTTCCTTCCATTCCGTCTCGAGAAAACTCAGAGACAAAGTCAAGTTTGCTCACACTTCTGTTAAATCCATCCTTGAAAAGCAAAAGCTACAGTAAGTAATTATGTCAATAAAACTTTATTATTTATTATACTTAATTATGCCATCAGTATCTAATATTAATATCACATTTAAAAATCTGTATTGTGTTTTCTAGGGACGGCATTGTTTTGTTCCGACCAAAGATTCTTCAAAATAAATTCGAAGAAAACACTGTTACTTTTGATGGTGGAGATTCTGTCGGTGATGTTACAGCATTCGTTCAAAATAACTTGTAAGTATTCTTTTCAAAAACTAAGATCAATCTATGAGATTAATTTGAATTCAACCTTAAAATTCTGTATTTGCTATTAAGCGAAATTAAATTGATATAAAATCTGAAAACGGAATGTAATACGAAAGTATTATTTCAGCTTTGGTATGGTTGGAGTCAGGACTCGGGACAACGCCGTTGAGTTCAAGAACCCCTTGATTGTTGCTTACTACAACGTCGACTACACCAAAAATCCCAAAGGCACCAACTACTGGCGCAACAGAATTCTGAAGGTAGCCAAGAACTACCCCAACTTAAACTTCGCAATTTCTGCCAAAGATGACTTCCAACACGAATTGAACGAATTCGGAGTTGATTTTGCCAAAGGTGACAAACCAATCGTCCTCGCAAGAGATGCCCAGAACCAGAAATTCATCATGAAGGATGAATTTTCTGTCGAAAACTTTGAGAAATTCGTCAAGGATTTGGCAGCTGGAAACCTTGAGCCATATCTCAAGTCTGAACCTATTCCAGAGGACAATTCTGGAAATGTGAAGATTGCAGTTGCCAAGAACTTCAATGAAGTAGTTATGAACAATGGAAAGGACACATTGATCGAATTTTACGCACCTTGGTGTGGTCACTGCAAGAAATTGGCCCCAATTTTCGACGAATTGGGAGACACACTCGCAGATGAGGATGTTGAAATTGTGAAGGTCGATGCAACTGCCAATGATGTTCCTCCTCTATTTGAAGTCAAAGGCTTCCCAACTCTCTTCTGGCTGCCAAAGGACTCCAAAGACAAGCCTGTTAAATACGAAGGAGGCAGGGAAATGGACGATTTTCTTAAATATATTGCTCAACATGCCACATCAGAACTCAAGGGTTTCGACAGGAAGGGCAACGTCAAATCCAGGGACGAATTGTAGAGCGCTTTTTGAAAATATTTGGTAGAAAATGCTCTTGAACTACTCGAGTATTTCTGAAATTAAGTATCGTCAAAGTGAGGACAACTCAACGATATTTAATAGAATACTGCGAGCTTTTTCTTTTCCGTTTGCATTTCGTCGTTGACGATAGAATCAGTGAATGAATTTTTGAAGACCATCCTTTTTTTACCAACCAGTACATGACTATATTCTGTATGCGTAACTGAAACGTTTTTGAAGTTATTTTGGGTTTTGAACTTTAAAATATATGAGTATTTATCGGTAGGAGACAGTGAGTTTAGAATCCTACTCAAGAAGCTTCTGACACTTGCAGATCTTTTTCTAGAATTTATGAAATTAAATTTGAAAAATATTGTACATTTTTTTTATAGAATGCAATGTGGTGATATGTATGGAAGTTTTATAAGCGTGTAATGTGAGAAAGAAGACATTCAATCTGAATTTTTGTACGAGAGTAAAAACAAGGAGGAGCGATTGACTCAGAATTTCCAACAAGTTATAACTTCATTCCACATTTGTGCATGTGAAAGGCTGGTTTAGATTGATAAGTTATGTTAAGTGATCATTGATTTTTTTGATTATATGAAACCCATAATAAATTGTTTTATACAAAGATTATAAATTTTGAATTAATTGAACAGATATTAGTCCCTTGCTTCGAAAACATTTCAATTTTTAAAAGTATTTGTTCATTTTGAATTCCGAAATTCAATAAACAAAGTAGTTTTCTTATTGCGAGAGTTAAGTATCGATAATAATTCGGCAACTTATTTTTATATTTAAATATCCTGTTTAAGAAAACTGGTGTAGCATAAAAAACATTCTGCGAATTGAGAAACATTGTGCTTTTTAATAATTAAAGGATGGCAGTACAGAACTAGATAACCATAATTTATTCAAAAATGGGTTTATTGCGTAAACAATTCTTAGCAAATCAAATACACTGTGTGATAAAAGGATTTGTTCGAATTCTAATTTTTTCATACACTAATTTAAAATTTTTAATTTGCATTCTAGTTAAAATTTAAGCGTATTAATAATATTTGTTTCTTCCCTTCGCAATATTTTTTGAAGTTATCGTGTATTGAGAAAGTAATTTCTTTTTATGGTCCTAAATTTTTATTTTCTCGGAACAGAATAATATGTTTCACTTTTTTACTCTAATTCAGAAACTGAATATTTCGGGAGTAAATTTTTATTGTTTATTTAAACTGAAGATTACATTTTTACCGCCATCCGCAGCCTAGCCTGTTCCAATTTGTGGTCAGTGTCACTTTGAGATTGTCAACTGACTCGAAAATGGATAACTGTTTCTGATCAGATTTTTTTGGGCTTAAATCAGCAAAACTTCATCTCGGAAGTGGACTTATGTCTTATCTGTAAATGGTGATTTTTATTTTACAAAATGTTTTTTCACTTTCCTAAAAAATTCGGATTTTGTTGCATCATCGAATTCTGTACTGCCACCCTTCAATCACTCTTTCGTGGTTAAATTGAAACTTTTAAATTACATATATGCAAATATTATACATGTTCTATGATAGTGCTTTTCGCGGAAAATTAGTATTTCAAAAAAAAAATTTCAATATGAAATCATCAATTTCTAAAAAAGGTGCGGAAACAATCAACCGTTTATTTTTTCCCATACATTTTACAGTATATCAGCGGGCTAAACGATTTTTTTGGCAGGGAGAATTTTTTACCCAAAAATATGATTTCGGAATACATTTTTTTTGTAGGTAATTTGTATTTTAAAACGCAAATCATTAGATTTAAATTCAATGATTATGTTTAAAATAATGACATTTTCAAGCATGAACAATTTCGAATTTTGTTAGTGTTTTTCGTCATTCTTATTAAAAAGTCATTAGATTTTAAAGAAGGATTATAATTTTTTAACAGTTTTAGGTAATGTTGGCGTTTCACATCGAAAATTGGTATTTTTTCAAACAAAAATCTTTAGAATTTGAACAAGATTTAGAATCTTTCAACAATTTTGAATTATGTTAGTGTTTTTGTTAAGAATTCATATTTCTAATGAAAAAATTAGATCTAAAATAAAACTCACCGCTTTTTAACAATTTTAGGCTATGTTAACATTTTTTACTCGAGAATCCGTTATTTAAAACGAAAAATTAAGTTTATAAGAAGATTCACAACGTTAAATAATTTTTTGTTATGTTCATGTTTTTCTTTAAAAATTGCTATTGTGGATAAAATACCGTATGAATATTTAACGGAACGGAAATTTTTCGAAAAATGAAAATCCCTGAAAGAAAATGAAACTACCGATAATGTAGTTTATTTCTATATTTCGAAATTCCCGACAGTAGTAAGTTAGCAAAAATTGTAAATTGCGACAAATTTTCAAATTACAGGGAAAAAAATGATTTAATAGTACACTTGATAATAAATACCCCATATAAAATAAAAGATTATTCTAACAGAAAAAAAATTAAATATTTTTTGCGGCAATTGACTATTTTAGGTAATTTAAAAATTCGGCAAAACTATGTATGTCACCCCAATAATAGGGTATGTTAGCATTCTTTACGGAAAATCAGTTGTTAAAAAAAAATTTATTTCAAAAATTAAACTTACAATTTTGAATAACTTTAATTTATGCGTCAGCGTTTTTCGTCGAAAATAGGTATGTTTTAACAAAAATGCAACGTTTTAATTTGATATGCATGGCAAAAAAATTGTATACACTAATTTTGAAATTTAAACATCAATTTTCATCAATTATCAAAAATATTGTCCTTACTTTTTTTCTAATATTAATTTTATAGTTTAATATAAAAATTGCACGATACAAAAAAAAATCGCGCACTTAGCGCGCATGTTTATTTTCTAGTTAATGAATACAATTTCTGGTAAATATACTTCGTGAAGATATTTATAAACTTAACTTTTACCTGAAGCATTTCTAAAGCGATATTTCATCATCTTGATTGCGGCAGAGTTTATTAAATTTCGTAACATATTGCTCAAGGCGAGAGAAGTAACTCAGGAAAAAATTATTTTCGAAACTTCAGTAAATGGTATTTAAACCTGCAGTATAAAAAAAAAATATTTTTTCAAACTGCATCAAAATATATGATTTATATTCTATTGTAACATTACATAAGTTAAAAAAAGTTCGAAATCCATTTAGTATTTTAATTTTCGATCAGTTTACGCGTACACTTCTGAATTAAAAATATTCGCCCCTTGACTTGTCTTCATCAAAAATACAGTAGTCTATTAAATATTATGAATTTCTAAAAATCATGTTATGACTAATAGAAATCACTTCCAATCTTTATTAAACCTACAAACCGATGTGCATCATTCACAAAACAAATTTAACAAATTATGAAAAACATAGCGTGTGTTGACGTCCCTGGATTGTTATTTTCTAATATTAAATATATAAACAATTTGAAAGTACATTATCAAACCAAATTCTAAATAGAAAAAAGACATTATTAAAAATCTATCAGACGATTTTGAATTAAAAACGTTCCAAATCAAATTATTTTAGATTTGGTCACATTTTGAAAACGAAAAGTATTTTGAATGGTATACGAAGGAATAGAACTTATATTTTTGCTAAATATGTACAATTGTTTTGAATTGAATAATTTGAAAATTAAAGTGTTTGATATTGAAAACTTTGTTAACCAGAAACTCTCAAAAATGAAAAATTTTAGACTGAAATTTTGAATATTGGACAATTTCATTAGAAAGGTGTTAAAATGGTATCATTTCTAATTTAAAGCGTTAAAAAAAAGCAATTTTATTTTAATTGAGGAATCTCGAAATTGAACAATCTCACATTAAAATTTAAAAAATAGGACAATTTCAAAACGTTAAAAATTAAATATTTTCATATTGGAATTTTGAAAATTGGACCGTATTAAATTCAAAGGAATTAAAATTGTGTTATTTCTAACTAAAAACATTTAAAAATGAATAAACATTTTTAACTTTTGAATTTGAATATTTTTCAATTCGATGCGATTAAAATTTGACAATTTAAATTAAAAATTGAATACGACAAAGTAAAAGCTGTTGCAATTTTAGAATTTTACATTTTTATTATATCAAAAAAATGCAAATTGATTCTACAATTTTTTCTGAAATCAAACAATAAATTCAATGTCATTTTCACCGTTTGCAATAGCATTTAATTATTATAAACCTTTAAAATTGAATTTTTTTAAAACTTTCAATATAAAAAGTAATTTAAATGGAAACATTAAAAATGAACAAATTTCAACTTGGAACGCGTTCATTTAGAACTTAAATTGCCAAAAATTGTGAAACTAAAACCTTTTTATACCTAAACCCTTAATTTTTTTTAATTATTCTAAGTAAATTTAAATCTTTTAATAATGAATAATTTTTTAATTGTTATTATACCTCTTGAAATAAAACAATTTCCATTTTAAGTGTAAAATTAAATCTTTTGACAGGGAGAAATGCAAATTCAGAACTCTAAAATTGTAATAATTTAAAAAAAATTTTAAATATTCTTATTTTGATCTATTTTGAGCTTGAACAAACTTTGAACTTTTGCATTTCAGATCGTTAATTTCTAAGACTTCCCTCAAAATTATTATCAATTTTTAATATTTTCTAAACAAATATTTTAAAATCTTACATTTTTTATTTTTCGAAGTTTCTCGTCTCGAATTTCGGGATGAGTAGTCAAGTATTTTTCCTAAGCTTGGCTAGACGTCCCGAATTTTCGGTACGACTAGTCTATGCCCTCTTCCAACTCTCCTAATTTTTCCGAGCGATTAGACGCTAACTTTATTTTTTTAAATCTTCAACTAAAAATCGTACAAAGATATTACAATCAAAATTAAAAAAAAAAGAGAATATAAATCAGGATTGCTATATATGATTTCAATGTTTGAAATTAAAAAATGTTAAGCTTTTCAATTCGAAATTGGGTGTTTTTTTCAATTTGAGTTTGAAATGTTCAATATTTTGGAAAATTTTTAAATAAAAAAATTGAAATTTTTAATGCCTGTTTCTAAGAATATTATCTTCTCATTTTAAGGCTTGAATTTTAGAAATTATTGTGTCTTAATTTTTCATTATTTGGAATTTATTCTAGAGGTATTTAATTCAAAATTATTTAATTACAAATCCTTGAAACTGAAAATTATGAAACTATCAAGTATTTAAATTTGATATTCCACGATTTCAAAGAATTAGAAAAATCAAACAATTTTGTACGTTTAAAATTAGAACCAAACAATTCAGAATATCTAAATATAAAATTATTAAATCTGTGGCTACGGGTACCGAAATTTCAATTTAAAAAATTGAATAATGAAATTAAACTCTTTTATAAAAAGCTATGATTTTAAATTGAAATCATAGAAATTTTAAAGATGATAAATAAATTATTAATTAATAAGTACTATATCATTGTGTGACATTCACGTGACATTTAAAGTGATTGGATATATATATATATATATATATATATTTTTACTAAAGAAATATGATTTCTGTCACTATAAAAAGTAATTTCCAACGGAAAACATTGAAAATGAACAAATTTCTACTCCAGAACGTTGAAACTTAAACGAATACGAACTTCATTAAGAACTAAAAAAAAAGTCGCCAAAATTTGTGATATTAAAACCTTTTTATAGTCAAAACCTTAACAATTTTAATTATTTGAAGTGAACTTAAATCTTTTAAAAACGAACAATTTTTAAATTGTTAATTATACCTTTACTTAAGGGATAAATGCAAATTCATAACTCTAAAATTGTAACCATTATTAATTTTAAAAATCATTCAATTATACTTAGGTATCAATATCAGATAGTTTATTTTGCATCTATTTTTATTTAAAAAAAATTTAGAACTGTTAAATTTTAAATCGTTTAACTTTCATGACTTTCCTTAAAATTATCAATCATTCTTCAAATTTTCCAAACAAATATTTTAAAAATATTTACATCATATTACATTACATATATTACATTCAAAATAAAAAAAACAATACAAAACAAAATTGCTATATATGATTCCAATGTTCGAAATTGAAAAATGTTAAGCTTTTCAATTTGAAATTGTATGTTTTTTTTTTAATTTGAGTTCGAAATGTTAAATATTTTGGAAAATTTTTTGGCCGAGGCCACGGGTACCGAAATTTCGGTACAAATAGCCAGATTTTTTCGGATACGTATAGATATATTTCCAATTATTAAATTAAAATCTGACTACCTAGGCGTTTTATGCGAAATTTTGCAATTTTGGAAGATTTAATAATGCAATTAAACTGTTTTAGAAAAAGCTATAATTTTATATTGAAATTATAGACATTTTAAAGATAATAAATATATTATAAGTATTATATCATTGTGTGACATTCACGTGACATTTAAAGTGATTGGATATATATTTTTACTAAAAAAATGTGATTTCAGTCCAAAGATAATTTTTTTCATTTTCACCGTTCAAAAAATTAGAAACTTTTTAAATAAATTAATTCAAACTTGAAGCATTTTGATGCAAAGTACATAATTTTTATTTTTATATACAATGTTATAAAATAGCACAGGGCCCCAGGGAATGTTTCGGCCCTGACATGAAAGATATCAAGCTGTACAAACAAACTCAAACAGAAAAAAAAATGTTTAAATACAAAATTTCGCAACTTCTACTCTTTTGAAACTATAAACAAAAATCGAATTAAGGAATTTAGTGCCTTTTTTGCTTCCTGTTATAACTGCGGTGTTTTTATTTCGAGAATGGAGCGTCTTTGTTGACATGTTGTGAGTTTCGGTCATCAATGTTGGCTACACTGGGACAGTACGTGTGATTCGTGGGAGGAAGAGGAACGAAGAGGAAGAAAACATTTTCGATGAATCTTTTTACCCAGTGCGTCAAGCACAGAACTGCAAACTATCTGGCATTGTGGATCGGTTAACAACGCCTGTGTCGTCGAAATTGAGAGTACTTGTTAATCGGAGATCAATACACAGAAAATATGACGCGTAAGTACCACCAAAAACATTTTATTTTCATTTTAATTCGATTTCCAGAACGCATTCCATCAATTGCTCCGAAATCATTATATCGCGTTTCCAAGCATTTCTAGGCGTAGACAGTGAAAATATATCCGAAGACTATCGTTGCACTTGATTATAAGATTCATTTTAACTTAGCTATTCAATATTTTGATGAATTATAACCTCTCAAATTTTACCCAAAAAAAGTGACATTGATAGGTTTTTCAAGATGAGATCTGGGCCTCCATATTTTTTGTTGTAGCAGCCGTTCCATTGTGGTAATAATAGCTCCCGTTTCTTTTCAAATTCACGTTAACTCTTCAGAAAAATGCTAATTAGGCTGTGCTTTCTCCTATATAAATTTTATATATAAAGGTCCTCTCTTCAAGAAAAATCAACATGGCAGATTTATTTGGAAGTTTGAGATGTGGCATAATATTATACTTCTATTTTATAAATAAAACGTGCTGGAATGTATCTTCTATTTTTAAACTCGGTCAAATGATTATTTTATAGAATAGGAAAAGAAATATTTTTTGGATAAGTGGCCTTTTTTTTGCAATTTTTGCTATTTAAAAAGATTGTTATCGTTCCATACGCTTAGATCTATGCGATCTTGATAAGAAGCGAGGTGATTATCGTTCAAAAAGTGCGTTTTTTCATGTTGAAGTTATGAATTCTGTTTAGCGTCTGTAATAAGATCTAATTTTTGTATTTTTATATCACATCGTAAGAATATTTATATTCAATTCATTATTGATTCTTTCTGTAACCAAATTTATTTATGTTTTTAATTTCGTTTTTTTTTTATTCAAGCATATGCTAGTCACTTTTTTCATTTCTTATTTATTTTTCAATTTTGTGAGATTGCAAGTACAAATAATTTAATACTTTTCTTTTAAATTTGAATTCTTATTGCTAGAAAAAACAATTTGAAGTAAATTATTAAAAACTGATGCAATTTAAGTAAAAAGCCTTGAAATAGATCATTTTTAAATTCCCGTCATTTCTACGAAAATATTCAAAATTTATTGGTTTTTGAATTAAAATTTTTGTAGATTTAGGGTTACGACAGGTCAGGGAATTAAAAAATTATCTGGCAAAACCTGAAAGAGTCATGGAATTTTCGATAAAGTGAAATTGATCAGGGTGTCTACTCACCTGAAAAACCTGAAAATGTAAAGGAATTTTGTTGGCTTAAATTTGTTGTAAAAATTATAATATGAAATCGAATAACCATGTTTTTTCATTTGTAGAAATAAATTTATAGTATTGGATTTATACTGATTTAAATGAAACTTCTTTTCATCATATTCACTAATCTCAGGAAAATATATTTTATTGAAAATAGTAACAGCTTGAAAATTAAAAAATTTGGTTGAATTTTTTTTCTTTCTTGACTAAAAAATCTTTCTTGGTAGAAAATTCGTCTTTTAAGTTAAAAAATGCATCTCTTTTGGTAGAAATGTCTTCTTTTTTGGTTTTGAACGCAACTATTTAGTTGGAAATAAATCTATTTGGTTGAGGGTTCAACTATTTGGTTGAAATTCAACTATTTGAATGAAAATTCACTGTTTTGGTGAAAATTCATATTTTCAGGTTAAAATTTCAAATGTTTTGTAGGAAAGTCGTTATTTTAGCTTCAACTTTAGGTTAAAAATTCAACTATGTGATTGGAAATTAACTTTTTGTTGAAAATTCATATGTGCGTTTTCCAGAAATTAATCTGCGTATGTTGAGGATTCAACTATTTTGTGTAATTTTTTTTTTTTTTTTATTTAATTGTTTTTGTTGAAAATTCAACTGTGGCTGAAACATAAATTTTTTATATAAAAATCATATTTTCGGCTTAAAATTTCAGTGTTTTGTAGAAAAATTCTTATTCTAGGTTGGAAATTCAACTCTGTGGTTGAAACTCAACTTTTTTGTTGAAAATTCATATTTTCGAGTTAAAATTTCATGGTTTTGTAGAAAATCCGTTATTTTAGCTTGAAATTCCACTATTTTGTAGAAAATGCATCTTTTTTGTTGAACTCAACTGTTTTTGGTTTAAAATAAAAATATTTTTTTATTGAAGTATCGACTGTCACATTTTTTGTTGAAAATTCAATTGTTTGCTTAAAAATTCATCACATTAATTTTACTTAAGAGAATTTATTTCCCTATTTTCGTGAAAAGTTCTCTTAATTCTGATTGTTTAATAACTTTAATTTTTTAGTTCTTTTAAATTTAAAAAAAACTGATAGTTAATACATAACTTGCTCCGTATTAAGAAAAATTTTACCTGCAAAAATATAGCGATACCTGGATAAACTTGGAATTATCAGCGAGTTTTTCTTAAGAATTTCAGTAGGCACCCTGTTGATTTTTTTTAAATTGAGTATGACTCTTTTCATCAAAAAAATTTCAGGTAAATTTAGAAACAAACTTTTTTTTCATTAACATTATTGATCTCCTAGGTGTAAGGTTGTTTTTATAGAGGAAAGACAAATTTATAACTTTCAGGGAAAATTAAAAATTGGTCAGGGAAAGTCAGGGAATTTCGAAATTGGAATTTTGTAGCAACCCTGAAAATGAATAATATGAGTCCAAATTGTACATTTTAAAATTAACCGATTTTTAATTTTAATGCGAAATGTTTCAAGAATAAACCATTCTTTTTATTAAGTAGTCTTGTCAGAAATTCGCTGACCGGTCGAGTTTTAATTAAAATAAAGTGAATGTTTTGAAATATAATATCACCAACAACAAACGTGACTGTTTTCTCACGAACAGAATTATTCATGTTGTAGGCGGAAATCAACGTGAACTCGCACGTGCAAAAAATATGAAGAAAGATAAAAAAAAGGCTGCTGCCGAACAAGAAAACAACAAAGGCTTGACCCTAGAACAACGAAAACAACGGTAAGCAAAGCTTATATTCAAATAATAATATCAAAAGAAAAATGCATTATTATACAATGTAAAGAAACAAAAAATTCTGTATTATAGGGACGCGGATCGAATGAGAGAAAAGCAGTTAAAAAAGCAGGAGGATGCGCAGGCGGGAAAGAAAGAAACGGCGACATAATTATATGCAATTACTGTAACACCTGACGAAGTCATTACGGAAACAACTCGAATGATTATAAGTTATTATAATAAATACTATTGCGATGTTTATCAAGCGTGCACAAGCAAAATTCAGCGGTTTCAACTTTAACACATTTCATAACACTCATCGTCCAAAATAAAACAGTATAAGTCAAGACTTTGATATCATCTCTGTGAATCCGAATCTCTCACGTTGCTCATGAATCGCTACATAGTTAATGAAAATGAAATTGTTACCTGTAATACAATGATCAGTAAATCATACTCGATTGTCATCATTAGTATTACAATCATAAATTATTGATATTACCTTAAGTAGTCTATTTGGAATTGTAAATTTAATTCTCAGTTACTAGGAGTATTATGTAATCAAATCGATTTACACTAAGGCAAATTACTAAAGTGGATGTACTTTAGCCAGCAGATTTGGTTTGTAATAAATAGTTCAAATTTTAATATAATACC
>CAKNWT010316226.1:3908-17519 GCA_932066315.1 Andricus coriarius
TTTTCGTTCAGGTTTCCGCCCGTATGTTAGGATACAAAAAGATCGGATATTATAGGACACAATACGAAAGGTGTTCTGAATTAACTGAATTCCGTGCATTTTAAGAATTCTACAGATTCGGGGAACTTGAAATTCTTAAAACCAACGCATTATCACGATCTCTTTAAATTGCTACTACATATTTTCAATTGTATGATATTTTTTGTATGAATAGTAATATTTACTATAGTATACCATAGATCTGGTGATCCATTTTTCTAGATTTATAACAAACTATTAAAAATATTATCTACTGATGGAAATGTTGAATAATTATTGGGGACTTTAAGAACATATAGTATTCTCTTTCTTGTTGCAGAGTTAGCTTTACAGTTCGATTGTTTACCCAACGGCACCCCTATTTCTCGTGTTCCTTGCAGCAAACCTTCTGATTGTCCTGACAGACCTCCTTCTCCTGCGAGATGCAGGTCTAGGTCACCTTCTAGGCATCAGCCTGCCGGGCTTCCTGCTGCCCAGTTTCATCCTGCCAGGAGTCCTGATGCCGGGCTTGATCTTTACGAATTTCCACCTGCCGAGTTTCATCCTGTCGGTTATTATCCTATCGGGCCCCATTCTGCTGGATTTCCTCCTGCCAGACATAAATTTCCAGAAAAGCCTTCTTCTTCGGGACCTCCTCCTTCTGCCAGGAGCATCGCTCCACCTACCAGGCTTCCTTCTTTTGACGGAAGTGGATGTGGACTTGAAAATTTCACATTTATTCGTCTTACTTGCAGAAAAAATCTCCAACTGATATTCGAACTTCGAAGATTTACTTTTCCTGCATCAGCAAGAATTAAATTGAGAAGAAGAGACAACATCTATGAGCCAGTGGCAAACCAAGAACAAATTGTGATATCAACATCCGATGGTGAGGCCTTTGCAATATTGGAGAGTGCCAATGTTCTTGCTGGAATGTATATTCATTATAATAACCAAAGAAGACGGGTGAAAATGAACATGAAAAGTGGCGAAATTAATATTTTGACCCCAAAAGAAATCAGTGAGACTCCGGTAGGCAGCACACGCCCAATCATAACGTTTTTTAAAGTAGATCAGTTAAATTATATGTGAACATTCTTCGTCCTTACTATTAGTTAAATTTTTTTCAAATGTAAAATTAAAATATAATATTTTTTGTGATACAAAATCGGATCAAAATATTACAAGTAACTTGTAATTATTAATAGTAATAAAATAGCAATTTATCATAATTTTTAAGACTTTAATCTTTTTTAAATTCCTTAGGCAGCCCTTTTTAGCAGAACTTGAACTCCAGTTCATAGTCATGGATTTATTTTTAAATAAATTTAAATAAATTGTGATTTCAGTTATATGATCAAATCTTTCTACATGTTTCCTTACCCGCTGAGGGATAGCGTTTATTCGATTTATTTTATAATTTTTCGTCATGAAATCTGTTGTACCCTTCTGGAAAAAGGTTTTAGTTTAAAATAGAAAGCGGATATACAATTTCAACACTGATTTTAGTAATAGCGTAATATTAAAATGATTCCGAAAAATTTAAATAGGAATTCAATAAGGAATTTGAAGTTGGAAGTTAGTCTTGTCAAATTAACATTTCTGCTAGAACAAGAAATAGCAAAAAAAATCTTTTGCTGAAAGTATTCGGGTGGACGTTCAAATTAGGAAGTTCCAATATAGCATCGAGAATAGTCAAATCAAATTAGATTTGTTAATTCTGAGTAAAGTTACAAAGTATTGATAAGTCAAAGGTTTTAACTCAGTATGAAAATATTGGTCTGTTCAAGGTCAACCAGTTAACCTCAAAGTCATACACGCAAACACACACACACACACTATAATCAAAATTCAAATGAATCGACTAATAAAAAACAAATGTAAATATAAAAATATGAAATTCGCACCGTAATAGGATTTGAGAGAATCGACTCAAATAAATATGAGATTCTCAAGGTAAATAAAATCCGAGAGATTCAATTTAAACAAGTATAAAATTTGCACAGTAAGATTAATTCGAGCATAAGTTCAAATAAAGATCAAATCATTTCTGATCCAGGAAATTTGGAGATACTAATATCAGATTTGAAACCTATCCGTTGACTTACGATGGAAAATCAGACGATGTCCAAGCACAAAGTCAATGATATCCAACGATTATGGAATTCGTCTTCAAAAAGAAAGTAGAAGCAACTTTATGAAATGCCACAACTTGCATCATGTAAATGCGCCTCGGATGAAAATGTTTTCCTCTAAAGAACGTTATTAAGGCGATAGCGTCCAAGAATCATCAAAGTTCCCTATTTCTCGGATTGCATTTGCTGACGGCGATAAAAATTAGTCGTCAAGAAACCACCTTACTAGAATAACAAAATGAACGACAAACACAATATTTTAGAACGGTTGATCTACAAAATGACACTACCGCAAAATTACCACTTTCTGAAAAACAATAGATCCTTTTATAGCCTTTTCCGAAGGTAAGACAGTAAGAGATCACCACTTAATTATAAATATTATTTAAATAATTAACAGTTTTTGTAAATTTAAAACATATTGAAAAAGCGAGTTGTTGAAAAAACATTATCGGTTTGATTCGTAAAAAAATTGATCTTCCTAATGGAAAACAGGTCAAAATAGGTGTTTTGGTTGAAAAGCGAATGTAAGAGTAAACGAGCAAATAAGTGACTGGTTTGATATTAGGCAAGGTGTTAGAAAAGAAAACGTTATGTCCACTTGGCTTTTTATTGGTATCCTGGACAACTGTCGAAGAATGGCCCTTCCCGACGAACAAGGTTTGAATTTTGGGACAATGAAGGTACGTGGGTTAGCATTTTCAGATGATAAGGTTGTTACGGCAAAGTCAATCGGAAGGAAGCAATAAATGTTGAAGAAGCTAAATACTTGCATGAAGAACATGTGCCTGAAAATTAACGTGAATAAAACAAAAATCTTGGTGTTTGAAGGAAAGGGTCGAAATGAGATCCTAAATCAAAAAGATATAAAGAGCTACAGCAGCACATGAGCATGCATGAGGAAATTCATTCATCAATCCATGTAGTCTCCATGGGAATAATATGGGATTGTGTTTAAGTCTGTATCAATCAAACTCAATTTTTTCTTTTTTCTTGAAACATGCAAAGTATCTTCATAGTGATTCGAAAACATTCGTTTGTCTGTATAATGAAATACAAATATCTCACGAGGACAAGCTTGAGGCGTAGCTAGTTCATGAGATAAGGAATATATTATATATATAATATAATGTAATGAAGCACCAGAAGAATCGTTGGTTAGACTGGTAACTGAAATATTTATTAATATGTTGATTAGTTTGGCCTCAGAAAAAATGAGGATCCTTTCTACTCTGGTCGTGCCTCTAGCACTTATTCTCAATTATATTGGTAAATACAATAATATAATAATATATCTATATTGCAAAAACTATTTGCAAGGTTTCCACATATAATAATGAACAGTAATTATCCATATTGTACTCTAATTTAAATCCGTCAAAAATACCTTGAATTCATTCAATTCTTCTGAAAAACTTTAAAATTAATGGAAATACTATGAACTCTTTCGAAATTCTAATAAAATTCATTGAGATTTTTTATAAACTGCTAAAAACTTGAAAATCTTCAAAATCTAGAAATATGGGGACAACTGTTAGAAAATGGTAGTCACAATAGAATATTTTTTAATAAAACTTTATTTATTTTCCTCCGCTAGATCTCGCCGAAAGTTGCTTATGTGGTTTAAACCAAACAAACAATTATTTAAGGAATTAATTTTCTCAAATCTATTTTTTTAAGCTTGTCCTGTTTAAGGTAACCAAATTCTTTGCCTTAACTTATTTGTGGAGTATTAATATCTCGCAATCACAAGCTCAAGGCACGTGTCATTCATCAGATAAGAACTATAATATGTATTACATACTGTACTTGAGCAACATATTAATTAAGATTGAAATCTGTTTTCAAACTCTATTCGAATTTGTTCCAAATAACTACGCATTTAATTTGATTTAATTCCGAGGAAAACCAGAATGTGTGTGTTACGAAAAATGGAATCCCAACAGTTAGCATATTGATAAGGAATTCGTCGAAATTAAAACATTCAGTGATTACGTAGCAGATTAATAATAAAACAAAAAGTACACTTAATATCTCTTATTTGATTATCAAAATATCAATTATATTCTTAAAGTTCTATATAATACTCTACGGTTTCAAATTTTAGATATGCTTAAGATTCATCCACAGTCTTATCTGTTATTGAACAATAATCCGTAGTTTCATCGCTTGTATTATTCTGTATAGGGTTATTGAAATCTTTTATTTTAATTAGTGAAATTTAACGATGTACTATAATTGTGGATACTTGGATTTCCTATAAGGTTGATCTATCAGAAACACTATGAAAGTTAATATTTCCCGAAAGCCCCATTCTGTCTTTGCTGATGGACTTTGGAAAAATATAATCCTCTATTTCTTGTTGCAGAGTTAAGTTTACAGTTTGATTGTTTACCTGATGGCGCTCCTATTCCCAACGTTCCTCGCCGCAAACCTTCTTCTTCTCCTGACAGGCCTTCTTCTCCTGAGAGATTAAGGACCAGGTCTCCTCCTGCCAGGCATTCTTCTGCCAGGTATTCTCCTGTCGGGTTTCCTCGTGTCGGGTTTCCTCCTACCGAGCTTTTTTCTTCCGAGATTCATCATGCCCGTTTTCCTGATGCCGGGTTTCCTAATCACGGGCTTCCTCCTGCCGAGTTTTATCCTGCCGGATATTCTACGCCTGGGTTTCCTGATCCCGCGTATTCTCCTGCTGGATTTGCTCTTGCCGGATCTCCTTCTGCCGAGTTGCCTGTATCGAGGCCATCTTTTTCAGGCAGATCTTCTTCTATAAGGCCTCATCCTCCTGCCAAATCTCCTGCTCTTGCCAGGAACATTGTTCCACCTACCAAGCTTCCTTCTTTTGACGGGCGTGGATGTGGACTCGAATTTTTTGAATTTATTCGTCTTACTTCAAAAAAAAATCCGCAAAGGATATTTGAACTTCAAAGATATACTTTTCCTTCAGAAACAAAAATTAAATTGAGAAGAAAAGATTATATTTATGAGCCAGTGCCAACCCAAGAACAAATTGTAATATCAACATCCGATGGTGACGCCTTTGCAATATTGGAGAGTGCTAATGTTCTTGCTGGAATGTATATTTATCATGATGCCCAAAGAAGAAGGGTCAAAGTAAACATGGGAAGTGGCGATATTACGGTGCTAACCCCAGAAGAAATCAATGAGACTCCAGTAGGTTCCAAGCGCCCAATCGCAACATTTTTTATAGTAGATCGGTTAAATCATGAGTAAGCTTCAGTCCTCCACACTATAAATTCAATTTGAACAAAAATGTAAAACTAAAATGTAATATTGTTTATAATACAAAGTCGGATTAAAATCTTACAAGTAACTTGTTATTATAAATAATAACAAAAAGTCAATGTATTATGATTCTTAAATTTCCCAGCCAGGCTTTTTCTCCCTTGTTGCGTAGGATATTTTTTATTACAAATGCATGATTTCAGACTTTTTTCGAATCACCGGCATCATATCTGCTCATATGAAGGACTTTTGTTAAGTTTATTTTTATTTCAATATTGATTTAGAAAGTCTCGGAAAATGACTTTAATTATGAAAGCTTATGTACCAATTACTAAAAATGTTAAATGTTTGCAATTTTTTCCAAATTTTTAAAATTTGGAAACTTACGGATATTCATAGAATCCACAAGTTCCAAAATAATACAAAAATCTCAAAATTCTTAAAACGCAAACAAAATTTGTTCTAAAAGGGAAAAATGATAACATGCTTCGTCTTTAGAATCGAAAAAAATGTCAGGTTCGAGATTCAAACACTTTTCGTAGACATTATTTCATAATACCACTAAATAAGAAAAAGTACATTCTGATATATCAGCTGCAAAATGAGACAAACAAAAACAAAATATCTTCATTGATTTCCAAATTAAGATTTTCATTTTCAGTTATGTGATATTGTTTATGAGGATTTGTCAAAACATATTTTTTTACAGAAAAACTGTTTCAGATAGAAAATTGGTAAGAAAATCGACATTCTCGTTGGCTCTTGGTTTTCTATTTTTGCCGATTTTTTGGACAAGGCTAAGTATGGAATAGAAATTATTGTTCTCAGAAGATTCATCAAATGACAACTCACTAAAAACATAGCTTTCAAAAATAATATTGTTTAAATAAGAAAAAAATTAATTTTTTATTATCTGATACCAAGAAAAAATCCTATCATACTTAGCAGACCTTCCACTTTATGGATTTGTAAGGAGACATCGAATTTCTTTTTTTTTATATCAATAACATGTAATTAAATAGGTGGTACCCTTAAGGAAAAATTCACATTGCATAAACTGTTCGAAATAACAACTATTACATTATTCGTTCAAATTAATTTTTTTCTTCAATTCGACTGGTTTTGATTTTAAATTAAAATCTTATTTATTAATATGAACAATTATACTTTTTTTTTTAGAAATAATTTTATTAGTGAAAATTCAACTACCTGGTTGAAGGTTGAACTTCTTTGTAAAAAATTAATTTTTTCTGTTGAAGATTCGTGATTTCACTTGAAATTTAAACTTTTTTGTGAAAAATTTTATTAGGTTGTTAAAAATTATACTTTTTTGATACAAAGTCATCTTTTTGTCGAAAATTAGCATGTTTTGGTAAACCTTTGTCTTTTTAAATTGGACCTTTTCGCTTGAAAGTTTAACTATTTGGTTGTAAATTCAACTAGTTTGTTTAGAAGTAATCTTTTTTTAGAATATTCGTCCCTCTTGACTCATCTTCGTGTCTTGAATTTTTAATTATTAACTATCAGAACTATTAGATACTATTATGAGAATACTTTTAATTAAATTATTTATACTTTTTTTTATTTTAAGAACATTGATTTAATTTAAAGATTCACTTAGACTTCTTCAATAAAACTGTAACTATACCATTTTCGGTTGAAAATTAATCCTTTTTGATTTAAAATTAATGAATTTTGTATTTAATAGCAAATTAATTGTTTTTATTAGCTTAGTTTAACTTTTTAAATGAGAATTAGAATTCTTTATGTTTGAAATATAACTATTACATGTTTCGTTAAGAATTTTTTTTTAACTACTTGGTCTAAAGTTGAAATATTAAAAAGCCCTTCTTTTTGGTTAAGGATTCTTAATATTTTTAACAAAGTTTGGTTTATTCCATTATACGATACTTTCTGAACGATAACGATGCGGTCTCCACGGGAATAATATAGGATTGTGTTTAAGTCTTCATAAATTAAACTTAATTTTTTCTTTCTTCTTGAAAAATACCAAGTATCTTTATAATGATTTTGAAAATATTCGTTTGTCTGTATAATGAAATACAAATATCTCGCAAGGACAAGCCCGAAGCGTAGATAATTCATGAGATAAGAAATATAGTATAATATACTTTAATAAAGCACGAGAATAATCATCACTTACATTGTGAACTGAAATCTTCATTAATATATCAATTAGTTTTACTTCAGTCAGGCAAAATGAGGATTCTTCCTACTCTGGTCATATCACTGGCGATCATTCTTAATAGTATTGGTAAATATAATAATATATTAATATATCCATATGTTTACTACTATTTTTGAGGTTTCCGCAAATCATTGGAAATACTTTAAAGTCTTGAAATCATTTGAAATAATTTCATTCTTCTGAAATCCTTTAAAATTTTTGAAACCCTTTGGAATCTTATGAAATACTTATCACGAAAATAAAAATTTGCCGACAGCCGCATTCTGTCCTGCTTCATGGACTTTTAGGAAAATTGAATCCCTCATTTATTGTTTGCACAGTTAAGTTTTGAATCTTCACATAACAGGCCAACTATAGACCTAAATCGATCGCCGGTTAGGTCTCCTTCTCCTCCTGTCAGGTACAGGTCTAGGTCTCCTGCTTTCGGGTTTCCTCCTGGCAGCCATGATTCTCCAGATGGGTCTTCTTCCATAGGGCGTAATCCTCCTGCCAGGAGCATTGTTCCACCTACCTTGCTTCCTTCTTTTGACGGACGTGGATGCGACCTTAAAAATTTTGAATATATTCGGCTTACTTCAAAAAAAAATCCCCAACGAATATTTCAACTTCAAAGATACACTATTCCTGCTTCAGCAAGAATTAAATTGAGAAGAAGAGACAACATCTATGAGCCAATGGCAAACCAAGAACAAATTGTGATATCAACATCAGATGGTGAGGCATTTGCAATATTGGAGAGTGCTAATGTTCTTTCTGGAATGTATGTCCATCATAATGATCAAAGAAGAAGGGTGAAAATAAACATGGCCAGTGGCACGATTAATATTTTGACTCCAAAAGAAATCAGTGAGACTCCAGTAGGCTCCACACGTCCAATTACAACATTCTTTGCGGTAGATCGGTTGGATCATGTCCAAAATTGAGTTTTTCTCACTATTGATTTAAGTGTAACTGAAATGTAAAACTGAAATATATAATCAGCTTTATGATTCACAGTCGGATCGAAAAATTAAAACAAACTTTGAATTACAAAAATTATAAAAATTCAAAGAAGGGGGACTTTTTTGCCCAGTACTAAACAAATACACAAGTCGTGGAAAGTCCCCACCTTCTCAGTTCATACAATATTTTCCATAGAAAATGTATGGCTTCAGACGTTTTGAATCACATGCATGATTTCTGTTGACATAAAGGATTTCTGGAAAGTCTATTTTTATTTCAATATGAATTTAGGAAATCCTGGAAAACTACGAAATTTAGAAAATTTATGATAAATTTATAAATTATTAAAAATGTTTCAAATATTTAAAATTCTCAAAATTTCGTAAATTCACGGAAATACACAGTATCCGAAAATGTTTCAAATTTGTTGGAACTTTATTTTAATTAATGTTGACATATCGCTTCAATGTGGCAAATCTGTCAAACGATCTTTCGAAATGATCACTAGATCATTTTAGAATTTTCGTTGTTCACATCTGACGTCACTTTTTACACCCTAGGGACTGAAAAGTAAAATTTGAACTCCGGTTCATTATTATTAAAATGGCTGAAATTTCGGATTAATATTTGCAATAATAAAAGTTTTCATGCAATACTAAAAAAATTATAAAATGTATTAATGAGAAAATAATGGTATTTTAAAAAAATATTGTTTATTTGATGTTGCATTTATTATTAAAAATTTTTTTTAATTCAAATGAAAAAAACCACAACTTTGTTGCCTTAACTCTTTGATCAAATTTTCTTATCCCAATATTAGATTCTTTGTCATCCAATTGGTCTGGCTGTGGGCCTTTAAATAATAAAAAATCGTTTATAAGTATATCATTTGCGCAACAATTTTTAATGTATAAAAATTTTTCGTTACCAAATATAATTCTTTTGCAAAAAGCTGTTGAATAATTTGGTACGTTTCTGCAATAAAGTTCTTTAACAGTATTTTAATCATTATAAATTATTCATAAATTTTCATTATATAACAATTTTTATCATCAAATACCATTTAAGTAATAAATCGCAACGATTTTAAAGATTTTAGTACAAAAACATTTTATTTTAAAACATGTTATAAATATTGCACCTATTTTTTTAACTTGGATCAAAATACTAATTTATAAATTTGGGTTCCGAAGAAGTTGAAGATAAAAAATTCCTCGTTTTCCTCTGAAAAAAAATCATTAAAATAAAGAATCTGCTATTCTTCAGCTAAATTAAGATATCAGTCAAAATGAGCAAAAAATATAAAATTCTATCTTTCAATTGAAAAACAAATTGATTACCAAGATGTGATTTCTTGCAATTGAATACTAAACTTTTCTTCTTCTCAATTAAATAAACATATTTAAAAAAATTTTGTGTTCATCCGATTCAGCAAATGATTCATTCATTCATTTTTTTTCAATGTTTTAATTTTAATTGTAAATAATTTTTTATTAGAAAAATTTTCATGCTTTGTTTTTGTAGTTCAGTATTAAATACTTGAACTGAAAAATTGCTCATGTTCGAAAATATTTTACTTTTTGATTTAATGAACAGGAAATATGTTTGTGTATAGAAAATACCAAAAATTTGTTGTCCTTGGAGGCTACCTTAAATATTAGTACTGAGAATTTGAATGCCCAGAAAAACATTAACGGAATCAATTAAAACATTTAAATTAATTATTGGTAATTATATTTTTTGAATTGATTATCACTATTGACAAAGGTAAAATGCTTTATTTTAAAATTGTTTATAGTATTAGTTACTAAACAACAACAATTCAGAGATTCTGACTAGATGCAGAAATTATCGCTAAGAGACAATTAATTTAAAAATTAAGATTTATAAACAAATGATGGTTTATTTCTCTCTCATATACCTATTGAGTGTGCTGAAGTTTATATAAATCAATCCAAAAATATGACTTTTTTTATTAAATTAAAAGTACCTTAATGATGAAGTCGAAAATATATGTTCATTGCTTAGACAGAGAAACGAAATATAAAAATCTAACAAGAACTTTAACTTTAATTTTATTGGTAAATATAAGAAAAAATCTTCGTCGTCCCATCTCCATTCCTGACGATAATATAGGACTATCTTTAAGTCTATATAAATAAATCAACATATTTGTTTTCCTTTCGAAACATTACAATTACCATGATACTAATGTCAAAAATATTTGATCGTTTCTTATACTGGGCAACGAAATACAAATATCTTACAAGGACAAGATCGACGCGTTGATATTTCATACGATCAGCGTTTTTTTATACTTGAATGGAGCACCAGAAGAATCATTAGCTACACTAGTAACTAAACTCTTCATCGATATATATATATATCTTGATTATTTTTAACTTAGCTAACAAAAATGATGATCCTATCTTCTCTGGTTCTATCACTGGCCGTTATCTTTGATTCTATTGGTAAATATAAGAATATTACAATATACTTATCAAGAATAAATTTATTTAACAAATTCGTTGATGAACAAATATTTTTTCACATCCACCACTAAAATCATCGCGATATTATCTTTTTAGTTTAACAGATCTTCAATCTCTCTCCTACATTTTCCCCATACACGCCCCCTACTACACAATTTCTTATTAATCATTGTTCAAGAGTGATAAATTAAAACAACATCTTTCAAAATCGCTTAACTAATTTTCGAAAGGCCACTGATGTCTATTTAACACTTTTGCCAGGATTGTAAATTCAGGTTTCGAACTTTCAGAAAATTAAGAACCTTAAACTGCGTTAAACGTCTGACTGATCCTGAAACATGAACATATTTTTCGAAACCAGCATTCTGTTTGGCCTCACGAACTTTAGAAAAATATAATCATCTACTTCTTGTTGCAGGGTTAGGTTTACAGTTCGAGTGCTTACCTAATGGCGCTCCTATCCCTGGTGTTCCTCGTTACAAACCTTCATGGTCACCTGACAAAAGTCCTACTAGGAAACTTAGATCCAGTTCTCCTTCTAGCAGGCCTTCTCCTGCCAGGAGCCCCAATGCCGAATTTCAACTTGACGATTTTTCATCTGCTGAGTTTCATCCTGTCGGGGCTTACCCTAACGTATTCGAATCTGCCGCGTTTCCTCCTGCCATACCTGATTTTCCAGAAAAGCCTTTTCCTTTGAGTTCATCTCTTCCTGCCAGAAGCATTGTTCCATTGTTTTCTTCTACTCGCGCCATGGTCAGATCCAGGTCTCCTCCTATCAGGGTTCCTCCTGCCATACCTGATTCTGCACGCAGGCCTTCTTCATCATGGCATCCTGCTTCTGCCCGGTGCATGGTTCCACCTACCAGGCTTCCTTCTTGTAACGGCCGTGCATATGGATTGAAAGATCTGGAATGTATTAGACTTGTTTCCCGCAAGAATTCCAGCCAGATATTCATACTGCGAAGATACACTTTTCCTGTCGATACGCCAGTTAAATTGAAAACGAAATTCAATAACCTTCAGCCTATGCCAACCCAAGAACAAATAGTAATTTCAACGGCCGATGGTGAAGTCTTTGCAATATTGGAGAGTGAGGATGTTCTTGCTGGAATGTATATCTATAATAATAACCAAAGAAGACGGGTGAAAATAAACATAGAAAGCGCTAGGGTTACCACATTAAACGCAAAAGAAATTGAGGAAACTCCAGTAGGTCGCCTACGCCCGATCAAAAAATATTTTATAGCAAAGCGGATATAAGATGTGTAAACTACAGTCATCCACCCTAATAATTTAGTTTTATCAACAGTGTACAAGTCAAATTTCATATGTATTGTGATGCGAAGTCAGATCAAAGTGTGACAAGTGACTTGAAATCAGAAATAGTAATAAAATGTCAATGAATTACGATTCTTAATGCTTCAAATTTTTTTTAAATTACCCAGCCAGTCTTTTTCAGCAGTAAAGAAATAATAGTAGGTTACCTACTAGGGGCTCGAAGCAGAGAAGCCTGCGTTTGAATTATTTTTCATTGTTATAAAAAATATTCCGATCTGATTTCTCTTATTAGATCCTTAAAGTGTATGTGTAGAGTATTTAAAAACATTTGATGTGAGTATCTACAAAATACAGAATAATTTTCTTTAAGGGGCAAACGATAAGACCATCAGAAATAAGTTACATCATAAAAAAGTTGAAGATAAGAAAGACCTGCTTTTCATCTGGAAAAAATGAATCAAATAAAAACAAATTAGAAACAATATAGTTACCAGAATGTCGTCCCTTCCAACTGAAAAAAATTTTTTTAAATATCAAGTCGCCCCCTTTTTATCTAAAGAAAAGTTTGACTATTACAAAATTCCCTCCACGCCCCTTTTTCAATAAAATTAGAATATGGAACAAAATATTAGAAATAAACATACTCCCTCTTCCAATTTTAAAGAAAAACTGTAAAACCAAATTTCCGTTCTTATAACTCAAAACAAATTATATTAATAAAGAATTTTCCTATTCCAATTTCGAAACAAATTAAAACAACTGTTTCATACTTAATTTGGAAAAAAATATAATACCAAAGTGTCCTCCTTCCTTTCAATGTCAGCAAGCTGTTAAAAAAATAAATCCTCCCCTCTAAGAGCCGATTAGAATAATAATAAAGATGTTTGAAATTTCAAAAATTCCTTTTCCAATTCAGAAAAAAAAAAAAACAATATTTCCTACCTCCGAATTAAAAAAAAATATCGAAGTGAACATCTTTCCTAAATAATTTAGAATTTTAAAAGTACATTGTTTGTAATGTCATAAACAAGTTAAGAAGCCAGTGTCATTACTTTGTGGTTGGCAATAATTATTTGTTGAAATGCATATCTTTTGCATAAAATTTAAGAGGAAATAATCTACCATTACGATTATATAAAAACAGCTCCTCTTCGCCAATTTTATGAACAATATTTATAAGCAAATAAACATCATTTAAAAAATTTCTCTAAACAACTGGACATTTCGATTTTTTCCATGAAGAATCGAATTTTTTTAAGGAATTAACAAAAAATGTCTTGCGAATGCCTTTTTT
>CAKNWT010316234.1:5488-16012 GCA_932066315.1 Andricus coriarius
AAAATGTTAACCTAGTTTATGGACATTTTGTAACAGATTTTGCATAAAATATTGTATGATTTAAGAACTATTTATATGAAAGATTAAAAATGAGCATTGTTAAAAATAAGTTTTAAAATCGCCCACTGTTCGTTGTAACTAGTTTTAGAAGAGAATTGAAGGCAAACTAGAAAAAAATATTTCAGAAAACAAAACATATTCATTTTTTATTTAATTTTTATGTGGACCGTAAGACATAAAAAATTCACAATTCAAAATTCTTAAAATTGTTTCTTTAACAATATTTATTTAAAGTTATATGTTTGTGCTTTTTCTCCATGTAAAACTTGCAATTTTTATTTAATCCTAATTTTACAGGGATCACTTTATTGCTTGAAGGATTCCCTACAAAACTCATTAACACGTTTTTAATTTTAAAAAATGCATTTAAGAAAATTATTGTTTATAAAATTTGAAATTGTTAATTCTTGAATAATATTCTTTAAATATAAACGTACCAAAGTGGTTTGTAGATAATCATTCAAAAATTAAAATGACCCCTACAACATTAATATTAAAAATAAAAATTGCAGCTTTTACCTGAAGAGAAAATAAAAACATAAAACTTTAAATAACTACAGTTAAATAAACAATTTGAACCTGAAATATTTGTTTTCTAATGTTCGCCTACATTCATCAATTCTCTTCCAAAATTAGTTACAATTAACAATAAGAATATTTTCCTCTATTTTAAGAATCATTCTTAATAATGCTCATGTTTCAACTTGAGATAACTAGTCTAGCCAGAAATAACGTTGGATCAACAAAAATACTGTTATTGAAAAACTATATTCATATTATATGGCAAGAGATTCTTGCTCAATGTTTTTCTATTGAACGTCGTATTATATGTCCTAGAACAAACTAGGTCATACAACAAACTATTTCTCCATCTACTTACGGTTGGAATAAAGACACCTTAAAAATAGCTTTTTTTATCCAACTTATCTGTGCTGAGGCTTTAATTATAGCGAGAAATTTCCAGTAAATTCAACATGAATGACACAATTTTTTAAATTTATTTGCAAGTCTTTAAAATTAGCAGATTATTTTTCTCATCAACAAACTATGACTCGGCGCGTGTGTCATAAACAGACACCGTACTTTCAATCTGTTTTTAATATCTAAGAAACATTTTCAAGGTATTTCCGGATAATTTATTCATCAAGGTAGAATCAAATTCGACTATTTGAATTTGATTCGAATTTTTTATAAGATTTCATTTACCGCGTTTTTAGACTTATTTGTCATATAAATGCCTTAAATTATTTCATTTTGATATCAAAATTTCATTTTAAAATTATAAATAATAAATTATGAAAAAAACAAATATAATAAATAATATATAATCATAAAAAGTATAATAAGTAAACAAAACTTTACTGTTAAATAACAGTAAAAATGGTATTTTTAAAACCAAGAAAAAATAAACATTTTTGTACATTTTCATTGCATTATTTAAATTCAAATCATTATTTTTGAAAATCAAATTTAGCACAGACGGTTTCCCCTATCTTGGTATATTTGTTTCATCTAATTTTTTTTCGTGAATTTATTTAGGCAATTATGAATTATTAACAAAGTAGTCCAATTTTAACAAAGTAGTAGAATTTTCAATCAAAAAAAGTTGAATTGACAAAAAAAATGTAATAGTTGCTATTTTAACCAAGAAAATATTTCTACTTTAAATTAGAAACAGTTAGTTTATTTTATTTCAGACTATACCGTCTATCACATATACAATACATACATTAGTAACAAAAATGATTACAATGAATTTACAGAAAATTTTTTCTAAAAAACTATCGTGGTATTTCTAGCATTTCTAAAATCATTCTAATAAGTTTTTTACAGCTAGCTGTGTCAATTGAAGATAAAACACGCTTCCAAAATATTACTTGGTCAGCACACGTCGATGAATCAGTAAAATATTTTTCTTTAATTTCTATAAATCGAGGGCACTCGTTAAGAAAATGGTTAAGATGAACACTATCGACAAAACAAAACAGACATAAATCTGAACTAAAATTTTCATGACTTTTACCAAACAAAAAGATGCGGTCTGAATGATTATTTACGAGTCTTAGCTGAGCTAAACCCCTTTTAAAATTTATGTCCATTCTACAAGTGAGATAGAGTTGAGGCTCGCACTAGAAGCCAGGCCTTCCAGAGAGGCCCCGCTCCATAAGTAACATGTTACATGCCTCAAAATAATGTCTGTATTTCGAATACCACTTTGCATAATTATTTCTGGGCTTAGACCTAGCCAGTCCAATTATTCTCTCTAAGCACTGTCTTGGATACCGTGAAGAGTCCATACAAGAAATTTGTTCAATCCAAGACAGAGTCCTAGCGAGGAAAACATAGGACAATGATAGTCTACCCACTTCTAATCTCACTGCGTAGTTAGGAGTATTGGTTGGTAAATGAAGCAGTCTCTTAAAGAAACTCAGCTGAACTCTCTCCAGAGCCTCAAGAGAGGCCCGACCCCATACTTGGACCCCGTATAATAGTGAACTATTAACCAAGCTTTTAAACAATTTAATGTAGGCTGACCAAGAGTCTATTCTAAAACTGTTTATGGCCTTCAAAGTAGCACCCGCAGCCGCATTTGCTGAACTGACAAATTTTCTCGTGGTATCAACATACACAGTGCGGCAAATAAGTATCAGTACTCTTCCTATAAATTGTAATCAAAACAAGATATCTGGATTTTTTTGAATTTTTTATTCAAAGTACTCGCTCTTCGCTTCAATACACTTGTTACCGCGATTCAATAGTGATTCGAATGCATGCGCAAGCTCATTTTGTGGAATAGTCTCCAACGCCTTAGTCGAAGCCGTTTTGATGGTCTCTACGTCTTCAAAAAAACATCCTTTCAATTTTAATTTCATCTTTGGAAACAAGGAAAAGTCCCACGGTGCCAAATCTGGTGAATAAGGTGGGTGGTTCAAAACACAGACTTGATTTCGGGCCAAAAACTGACGCACAATGAGACTCGGTGCGTTATCGTGCAACAGCGACCACTTCTCTCCATCGCGATGATCGGGTCGAATACGACGGATTCTGCCCATTAAACGCTTTAAAACTTCGAGATAATACGCGCCAGTAACAGTTTGACCTGTTGGAAGGAATTCTTTGTGGATAATTCCATTGCTATCAAAGAATGCGATCAGCATTGTTTTGATTTTTGAAGGAGTTTTTCGTGTTTTTTTGGCTTGTGGTGAATTTTTCGACTTCCATTCCGCACTTTGGCGCTTAGTTTCTGGATCATATTGAAAGCACCATGTGTCGCTGCGCTTAAAAATTGATTTCAGGAAGTTTGGATCATTTTTGCCGGCTGCAGCGATCTCCCTGGAATGATTGACACGAAGTGATTTCTGCTCGTCCGACAACGTGTGTGGAACAAACTTTGCACAGACCTCTGTTTTGCCCAAATCCTCGTGAAGAATGATTCGAATTGTTTCTTTACTGATATTCAAAGCTTCTTCCATCATTTTTAGAGAAGCATTGCGGTCATTTGCTACGAGCTCCCGAAGTTTTTCAATCATTTGGGGTGTGCGAACTGAAATTGGACTTCCTTCACGTTTGTCATCCTCTAGCGACACTCGACCATCCAAAAAACGTTTATGCCACAGGAAAATATTTGTTTTACTTAAACAATCACCGACGTACACTAGCTGCATCAACCGAAACGTTTCTGCTGCAGATACACCAAGTTTTGCGTTGATTTTAATAACCGCTCTTTGCTCCATGTCGAAATTTCTACATCGAATCAAAAGTTGTTTCACGAGAACTGTCATAACACTGTTATTTGTAATCCGATTGCTCCAAACACTGATGGCTATGGTGAAGTAGATTTAAGCTACAAAATGCAACCACCCACTTTCATATGGCGTTGCTGGTTACTGAGAAATAACTTGAGTACTGATACTTATTTGCCGCACTGTGTACTTACAAAAGTTACTATGAATTACCGCAAGATAATTATAATTGTCTGTTACCTCAATTCTATCCTCGCCAAGCTTAAAGAAGTGAACTTTTTTACACAATTCCTGGCGCTGTTGCGAAAAATAACAATCTTTGTTTTACTTGCGTTAACAACCAGACCATTTTGTATACAGTACAGCCGCAGGGCCTCGAGTTTCCTATTTAATTCCATAGGTGTATCCGAGAGAAGGACCAGGTCATCCGCGTACGCTAACAATACAATTTCTATCATACTATTTACAGAGAGACCTCCACAACCCAGATTTATTTTAAAAGTTTTAAAGTCACCAGTAAACAAATAAAATAATAGAGGACTTGGTACATCTTCCTGTAGAACACCGTGAGACACCTTAACATAGTCGGTTGTACCATTATTTGTTCTTGTACAAGTATACGCATTTTCGTAAAAATTTCTAAGAATATTTAGAATTTTCGCGCTTACACCAAGAGTATGCAATTTGTTCCATAACAGATCATGCGAAACTGAAGGGAATGCGCTTTTAAAATCTACAAATGCAGCGTAAACTGCACTTCTAGGGTGTCTCAAGTGTATCTGAATTATCGATTGCAGAATAAAAAGGTTATCCAGACAGCCCCAACCCTTTCTAAAACCTGATTTAAATTCGGGGATCGCATTACGGTCTTCGCACCAAGTATTTAGTCTATTAGTTAAAATTTGTGTGCAAATTTTTGTAATACAATTCACCAGTGTGATCGGTCTATAGTTGTCAGGAATGTTGGCATCGCCCTTTTTAAGTAGCATCGTCGTAATCAAGCACCCCCAAGCATTTGGCACTTTTTCAGTCTCCATAATTTTGTTAAATATTTCTTTCAAATAGAGTAACCAGTTCTCAGGTAGTCTTTTATAAAAACTATAACTAATTAGGTCAGACCCCGTTGCTTTAGCATCTTTACATTTTTTAAGACTTTCTTTCAACTCTAAAAGTTTTATAGAGCCATCCAGGACAGGGTGAGAAATACAGCCTTCAAGAGGGCGACTAGTTATTTTAATTAGAAATAGATCTCGCAGCCAAATTTACCGCGTGTCTAGACTGATATTGTTAGGTGCAGCGAATTTCTTACGCCTCTTATTTATAATAGACCAAAAGGATGATGAGCTATGGGCAGCAGCTATTTCATCTACTATATTATTTTCATAGTCGATTCTCTCATTCTGTAAAAGTTTGAAATATCTTTTCTTAGCATCAAAATACGCCACACGACTCATCTCACTGTTATCATTTCTTTGAAAGTCCTGAAACGCTACGACCATGCTACTTCTAGCCACGTGACACTCCTTGTCAAACCACGTCTTGTCAGCGGATCTAATCGCCATCCCACCATACACTTTATGAGTCATACCTCATTCCTTTGCAGTTTCGAAAATAATAATTATTAAGTTATCATTCAACATATCAACATGTCCATCAACAAGTGTAATCTCATCCTTCCATATCATGTTTTCGTTAAAATCGACAGATTTACTGATATCAAACATTAACTTTACATCTTTAGAGTTATTACCTTGGCTGTGTTTATAATACTCGGAATGGTGAACAAAATTTAAAATTAAAGAGACGGGCAAGTGATCAGACATTGTCAAAACAGGCAACACATTAAAATTATCAAAAAATGCAAACCCATCAACCGAAGCCCATACGAGATCAACTACGGTTGAACCTAAACGACTTTTAAACGTGAAATTCGCAGGTGAATCTTCTCGGGATCTACCATTTAAAAGACAAACCCCTTTGCTACTCATAAATAAAGCCAATCGCTTACCTCTATTATTAATAACAGAGTCATTCGAAGTTCCAACAGCATAAAAATTGTCGCAGTTTAAAAAAATACTTTCGTCTAATTCGTTAAGCGTACCTAATCTGCAATTGAAATCACCACCTATAATTATAGGCAGCTTAGAATACATATCATGCATTGAGGAAAACACAACATCGAGATTCTCTAAAAATGTATTAATATTCGAAAGAGGTGAGATGTAAACAACCCCCAATAATAACTCTGTCGATTCACGTCGAATCTTAAGAATAATAATATCATGAGAAGAGTGAATTAAATGTGCAGAATATACCCGAGTGTTCAAAGCCACCAAATACCGCCCTTTGCTCTGCCTTTCTTTGCATCTCTCCAAGCTGGCGAATGGAACAGCTGAATACCCCTGGAGAAACCTGAAGTATGCAAACTCGGTGATTCCAACCAAGTTTCATATACGCACAAAATATCAGAATACTTGAATGTATTTTTAATATCCTTCAGGTTAGAGAAACCATGCATGTTCCAAATGATGATCTTAGAAAGTAAATCAGAAATAACTTCACCTTGGGCATTAAAGGTAGGCACTTCCAGCTATGCTGCCGAATCATTCTCCTGCGAGAACTGAGAATCACGAGGGGGGTCTATTTTATTCCCCACCAGGAAGGACTTCATACTTTTATTATTCTTGTCCTCAGTCAGAAGATCTCGATTTGATGCTCGGCCTCTCTTCTTCATTTTTCTTCCATCTTCTAGCTGCTCTACAACATCACCGGAGTCGTCCTGAACCTTGCGCTTTTTAGTACCTTTAATTAAGTCTTCCACCTCATCAGCTGCGATTTCTTTATCATCAATGTAGAGCTTGTTTCTTCTAATATTGGCATGGATTCCGGCCGCTTTCAAGCGCTCTTGGTGGATACGAGTTTCATTCCTCTGCTCCCTTTCCTGCTTGGAACGATCATTTGCAATGACGAGGTTAAGTTTTTTAAATTACGATAGTTTAGTATGAATGAGTTTCACCCATCTTACTGCAATGAACCTGATAAGGACCGGACGGTTACCTTTAGTTTTCCTTGTCTGAATACATCCGCGATGGCCACCTCAGGTAAATCCAAATTAACACTCTGAAATGTTGATATTATTGTAGCGAGCAGCTCTGTACGATTGTCATCGTCTTTCATCCCAAAGGTAACAATTTTGTTCTCTCTCTCTCTCTACGTTCTGCAGAATCTAGTTTCTTTTCCAGCCCAACCACTTTCTCGGATAAAATCCGCATATTATCTTTAATTTCTTTCGAAATGTTACAAGACTCGCGTACTTCTTTGCGTAGCTCATTGTGCGAACTTTTGAGTTCCTCCAGACTTTTTGCGAAGTTGCCAAGAGCTTCCTTCATATCAAAACCATCCATTGTCACCACAGCACTAAAAAACAATTAATCCAAATAGTCAGAGCTTGCACCGCGGGAGACACTACACACTTTATGCACTTTGAAAGAAAAGAAAAAAAAATATCTGGAGTTACCGGTCTCAAAATTCAGTTATAACTATGACCAGTCAGTGTACACGATTTCACGTTCACCAGAGCATAAACGCGACACCTAAATTAAAAATAGTTGAATTAAACAAAACAAGACGAATTTACAGCAAAATAGTTTAATCCTTAATCAAAACAGATTCATTTTCAAACAAGTAGGTGCATTTTTAACCAAAAAAGATGCAATTTTCTGCCAAAGGTTATGCATTTTTTAATGAAAAATATAGTGGTGTCTCGCCTATTTCAAGTCGCACCTATTGCAGGTCCCCCATACTCGGCTATTTCAAATTGTCCAGTTTCGTCACCTCCCACCATTGTCCCGCGTCAGTGGCTGACCAATAAAAAAGAGGCCCGAAGAGCGGAAAGCCCTCGTTGGTTTGAATTGTGTATTTTAGCATGACGTCATGGAAATGCAGACAACTTTTTCGAGAGAATATTCTAAACGTAAAACTAAGTCATAAATATACGAATAGTAATATTTGTCAAGAGAAGAATGTCTTTTCTCACAAGGGAAGGTCTTCAGGTGTTCAGCGCCCGGAGGATTATAACCGATCTGAAAAGATTCCTAGGGTTACCCACAACAAAGTTCAACCCATCCAAGCCCCTACCTTTTTGATGTTTTTCCACCTCAACTCTGCAAAGTTTTGAATTTAACCTTTTTTATGCGGTTTCTCACATGCAGTTAAAGCAAATTTTTTTAACGTTTGTTCTCCTCGTTGCAAAATCTTATCTAGTATTGAACTGATAGGTTTTAAACGTAAATGTAAACGTAAACACATTTATGTGTTTAAGGATTCTTTACACGATTCTGATGTTACTTTTTTATTATAACATCACCTTCATGAAGAATTTGACGTCTTAATTGATCATCTTGTGGATTCTACGATAACAGAGGCCTGCAAATAATGGGGTCATGTCAGTTGTTGGAAGGCGGAGGGTCATTTCCGAAGTACATGTATATATGCATGTCAATTTCATTTCCGCTTGAGTAACAAACATCCCTAAGAAAATATGAAAGAAAAACTCTCATTCAAGGTTTTTGCTAGAAATATCGTTAAAATTAGATTTATTGACTATCGTAGAATTTACAAGATGATCAATTCAGACGTTAAATTCTTTAAAATTCTCTTCCATTCTTTTGTCGATCTGCGACCTTTCAGTGTCTCGAAATAAAATAAAATATCCAAAATTTGAAGTTAGTGTATCAGATCGATTTGATCAGAATCAGGTAATCTAACCTTCAATTTCAAAAGAATGGGACATGACTGATAAAATACATTCTACACTTTAAAAATATTACTATTTAGACCTTTATAACTTACTTACTCCCCTTTAAAGCTTAACTTTCCTAACTGCTCCTTATACCTATCTATCGCCTCCCTCGACCAGCTCACCTTCACCCCCATCGACTCCTCTTCATCCCCTTGCCTTCCGCCGCTCTCACCCCTTACCCATAACCCTAATGGCTGATGGTCAGATTCCACTCCCCCTTCTACTGCGAATCTTTCCATCTCCTCCCACCCTTTCATATTCATGACTACATAGTCTATCAGCGATACCCCCAACTTACTTACATATGTGTATTCTCCCTCTTCGTCCCCAGTTACCATACCATTTGCCACCGCCCAGCCTCTATCCTCCATCCAGTCCCTTAGAATCTCACCCTCCTTATTTATTATCTTATCCTTCAATTTCCTTTCGAAGCTATCCCCTTTCCTGTAAAGGCCCCCTTCCCTCCCCATCCTCGTATTAAAGTCCCCACCCAGTACCACCATACCCTCCTCTCTTTCGCCTAGCAAGTATTCCACCTTTGCTTTAATTCTTTCCATCCCATCCTTATTGTATACTGTCACAAACTTACACGTGATCCGTCCTATCTTTACTTCTCTCATTTGCACTCCCACCCCCTCTTCCTCTCCATGAACTACTTCCTCTAATCCTTCTCTAACCCCCGTTTTTATTCCCCTACTTGCTCTTCCTTTCTTCTTCACTCTGACCGACTCCTGGAGTCTCCACCTATACCCCCTTGGCAGCTTTGGCTCTATTCTATCCCATTCCTTTCTTTCTACCCACGTCTCTACCAGTCCCACAACATCAAACTCTTGTATATACCTCCAGAACTCCTCGTCCTTCTTCTTTATCCCTGGTACGTTCCAGTATAGCACCTTCACTACTCCTCTACCCTGCATCACCCCCACCCCCCTACTTCCTACGAAATAAATTCCCCTGCACTTCCTTCAACACCTCTTTCTCCTCGTCCTACACCCACATCTTCTCGTCTATTCTTATTTTCTGATATCCTACCTTCGCCGATCTCCCTTCACTCCTCTCTCTCCTAGCCCTGTAATACAGCATTCTCTGCACATCCCTTTCCTTTATCGTCAAATCGTGATCGATGAAAACTCCCCTATCCTTTATCTTATTTTGATTACGCATTACCCCCAACTTTTCTTCCCAGTTCTTCAACTCCACAACCGCCACTTCCTTCTCCTTCCTCCCCTCCAACTTAACTTTCCCTACCATCTCTTTACCCCTCCCTATGCTCTGTAGCAGCGCTTCCACTCCCTCCCTTTCTTACCCGCTATTTAACTTCAACCCTCTTATCACAGTATTGTTTTTCCTGTCCTCCTTCTCTCTTCTCTCCATTCTCATCTCCATTGCCCTTATCCTTTCCCTATCCGCCCTCTCCTCCTTTTCATTCCTACGCTCTCCCACTTTCTCTTCTATCATAATCCCAACCCTCTCCCAAATACCTTTAATCTCGTCCCCTGTACCCCCTTCAACTACTTTCATTTCCACCCTGCCCTCCACCCTTTCAAGCCTTTTCTCCGTCCTTTCCTTCCACCCCCTAATCTCCTCTTCCATCTGCTTTATTTTACCGTATTTCTTTCCTACCCCTCTCTAACCATTCTACTGTCTCCCTCAGCTCTTTCATCTCTTTTTCCTACTTCTCATCTCTGATTCTCAAATCCTCCCTCATGCCTTCCATCTGCTCCTTAGTTCCCCTTACGTCCTCCCTCAGTCCCCTGATCACGCCTAGTAGCATCCCGAGAGCCTCTTTCTCCGACTTTCCCTCCATTTGGGGGGGGGGGTGACCTACGTGTCCTCCCGCTCTTTTTGAACGGACTCGCTACCTCGCTTTTCTCCGGACTCTCTTGGCTGTCTCTCTTCCTCTTCAAGAGATCCTCCCCG
>CAKNWT010316236.1:1961-24949 GCA_932066315.1 Andricus coriarius
TTCCTTTTAGAGGATACTATAATTTGGGAAACAGCCAGAAATCAGAGGAGCCAGGTCAGCACTGTAAGATAGCTGCCGAAGTTGTGTAAGGTCGTGTTTCACCAGAAATTACTGAATAATCTGCGATGAATAGGCAGGTGCATTCTCGTGGTGAATACCCAGACGCCACTATTCCACAAATCAGACCGTTTCCTTTTTACTAGGTCATGTAATCGCTTCAGAAGTTCTTGATAATACTCTTTGTTTACCGCATGACCTCTTGGAACGTGTTTATGGTGCGCAACACCTTGCTGGTGGAAGAAAACAGTGAGCTTGCCTTGATGTTGTTCTGACCCTGGCGCGCTTTCTTCGCTCTCGGGGATCCAGCTGGCTTTCTCTGAGAAGATTGGGCCTTTATCTCAGGATCATAGTCGTAAACCAATGACTCTTCCCCAATGATCTTTTTGAACATTTTCGGGTTAGTTCTGATTGATTGAAAATTGTCCTGGGCGACTTCCACTTGATAATTCTTTTGTTCTTCCGCCAGCAGCCGCAGAACGAATTTGGCTCATTCCTAAATCTTGGCTCAAAATTTCCGAAACAATATCTTGGAATTTCAAGGTCATCCTCTATCTCTGTCAGTGTCAAACGACGATTTCGAATAATGAACTCTCTCACTCTTTCCACATTTGTAGGTTTTTTGACCGTTGCGGGTCTGCTAGAGCGAGGGTCACTTTCCACTGAAGTACGACCACTTTCAAATAGCCTGAACAACTTTTTAATTTGTTTATCACTCATACACTCATCACCATACACTTTCCGAATCATAACGATGGTTTCCGAACATGAATGTCCAAGTTTTTGGCAAAATTTAATGCACACTCTTTATTCGGTGCGTTCCGCCATTCTGAAATGCGACGCAGAGATCCCCCTAAATAGTAAATACCTGTTTCTGACAATAGCACAACTAGATACACATTTAGAGCACAAGGTCGGATACTTTCCGGACAGACCTAGTAAATTCATACAGTCAGGTGTAAAAACAGACAAACATTGGCAAAATCTTATGATTTTCGGACTCTGTGAATGCCAAAACGTAAACATCCGTTAAAAACTAGAGATCGAAAATTTTGGACGCTCCCATTACACTCTCATGAATAAGAATGCAGAAGGCAATTAACTATATAAATAGTTAAGACGGTTGGTACACAAGGTTCAAAACCTTTTCTCTCTTAAATTGAACCAGTGACATTTCACTGTAGTGCTTTATTTGTTTGATAATCATTCGATTCATACAAATGAGTTACAGTTCAATTCTAAAACTGTTATTCTAATAAATACAAGCAAAACCTAAAATTAACGGTTGATGGTAAACATTACCCGAGAGGAGATAAACCGTGCTTACAAGAAATTTCTCATTCCGGAAACTTACTAAGAAACATAATAATTTTTTTGATAGAATTTTTGTCAGGGTTATCAAGAATATTCAGCCAGGCATCACTAAAAGGTGATGCACAGGTTCTGTATTAAAACTATTCTCATGACAGTAGATACAATAACCATCAACATGCAAACTGCAGGTTTTATTCTTGATTATAAGTCCAGGTATGAACTTATTTATTAACCTTAATTGTGCTATAATTCTGATAAAACCGAGTGGTGTTCTTGACAGAGTTGAGTGCTTCTTAGGTCCTTCTCGCAAGTTTAATTGAGGGTAAGGTATTAGAGAAGAGGACGAGTGGGCTCGCTGTAAATCTTTAGATATAATATTTTATCATAAGCTCTTATCCATGCCGATTTATTCTTTTCAAGAGAGGCAAGAGAAAGAAATTCCCAATCGCCCATTATCCCAGTCTTTTTAAATATACTTCTAACCTGGCGGGCCCAGTGATATGACATTTCACTGGATAAAATAGTCAGAAGAGGAATCACATCAGTGAAAATTTCATTAGGTTCCAGTGAAATATAATTTAGCATAAGTCAAATTCTCACTGATTGCCAGTGGAATCTCTCAATCTGTAAATATAGATTGCCGCATTTACCGACTAAGAGATTTCATTGTCAATAAGTGAGCAATTCACTGGTAACCGCAGCCATATTTCACTGGAAACCTCATTCATTATTTAAATTAAAATTTTTTGTAATATATTTATTCTCTGCAGAATAAAATATTAAAAAGCACTGCATCCGACTCGAAGATATTGGAAATTTTTCAATAAACATAGAAAACCCGGAAAAGTCCTACGCTTGCTTAATATTTTTAGCTACCGGCAAAAACAAAAATATCGAAAATATTATATTGTTATATTTACTTATACAATGAAGAAAAATCACGATGGTAAAGAGAAGTATTCCAATAAAGACCCTCATATTTTCTATAAATGTTTGTAAACTGACTTATAATGTAAAAAACAATAGAAGCACAAATTTTCCTCTTTTCAGTTATAACGAACCACGAAATGTCCAAAAATATAAAGCAGTCGATTTTCTATTAATTGGGGGAAAGGGCAGCCTTTTTCTTGTTTAATTTTTAAAATACATGTCCTTAATAGGATTAAAGGCAAGAGTACTAACATTGATAAGCACTTGAATCTTCTAATGATGCAATCGTAGATGACGTCGCGTGCTTTCTTACAAAATGGATATTTCCGCCAATTTTCAATGAATCGATCTAAAAATTTCGAGAAAGAGACGATTTATGTTTTTAAAAATAATTGAATTTGACGAAATTTTTTCATCCCTTTTTCAATTATATTATTAAAAATATATATCGGACAGAAAAACTTTAAATAGAAAAAAGTTCCGTCTTATCATTCTCTAGAAGCATATATATTTTTTCAATTCAATTTATTTAACTTTAAAATTTGGATATCACAAGATCTTTGGACAATACTTTTTCGCGTTTTCGAGCGCTCGTCCCCTTATTGCATCCGGACCCTCAATTTGTGAAGCTTTTCGCTCGGGGTGATTGCTAGAGAGATTAATCAGCTACCTGGGTCGGAGCAGTGTTGCGCAACGAACGTGTTATTTAAATAAACAACACATCGAGATTTTTTTTGAATTATGGCTAATTATTCTTGAAATTTAAGGAAATGATCTCGCAGCAAAGAAAAAATTTCTATGTTGAGAAACGCGAAATAAGTGAATTTGTTTATCAAAATTGTTTATACCGTCCCCGCGATAGGTTTTGGTACATTTACATTGATGGTTTGAAAATTTTACTTTACTTTACTTTAAAGGCAAAAATCAGTGCAGAAATTAAATCTCCAAAATTTAAATAACCAATTAAAAGTTACGAAAGTTTGCCGTTGAATTCGTATATGTTGCTTTAATGAAAGATTTTTAAAATATAAGGTTTTTTTAGCAAAATCATCATCTTTAAATTTTACGTTTAATTCAGCGCCGAATCTAGAAAATTGTACCTACAAAATGGTAAAATTCATAAGATAAATAGAAAATCCTTATACGCTTTGAATCTAGGTCAGGAATATGAATAAACATTACGTAATTACTGAGTAATCATAAAAAATATTTAGTGGCTGAACGGAAATTTCTGCGAAGCTAAAAGTACAAAATTTATCACTCTTGTTCACTTCTTATCAGATTAAACTTCAGATCCCAAATTGCCTGTTTGCACGCAGCTCCTTTTCCAATTTTGAAAATCTATAACTTTCCTCTTTTAAATATGATAATATTATTAAGATTTATTCGATTTTTGTTAACAAGCAGAAAATAATTTGTCTTTTTTATTCAATTGTAATCGAGCCAAAGTGTTTAAAAATTAAAAAAATGGATCTGGGATTTTGGATTTTAGGATCTGATTTTAGCCTCAGAGCAATTTCCATTCCACGATTAAAAAATGTTATGATAACTCAGCAATCCGGAAATATTTATTATTGTATTCAAGCATCGAAAATGCAGCATATGCCTGGCTTTTTTTTGTCAAGAAATGTGACTAAATCGGGATCACCTTTTTATCGACCGTTCTTTCAATTGTAGAGGTTCTGTTTTTTAACAAACAATTTTATTTGGTCATTTTATCCGTACGAGAAGATAAAATTGTTTTTAAAAGAAAACCGCTACGAATCTTTGGAGCTCACCATAAAATGCTTTCATGTACGGTAATTTTGAAAATCTTTTTTAGTTATTCATGAGTAGAAATTTCTCAAGTCAGCCTACGATTTTTGATGTTGGAAGAAAAATTAAAACTAAGTATTGGAAAATAATCTACTCATTAGTATAAGAGCACCTTATAAAATTTTTTGAGAAAAATCCATTTGTTTATTTACAATGTCCGATTAAACATTTCTTCATCGTTTGATTAACAAATTATTATTTCGTAAACTATTCACGAAAAATTGAGGAAAATTTCAGGGAATGGCGAAAAATAAATGCATTTAACAATAATATTCTGAATAATGTGCTTTTTGTTATTGATGCTAATTTATATCATTTTTTAATAAACAAATGGCGATTTGACCCTGTTCTACACACGATATTTGAAATTTTTTTTAAGTATCGGGAAGCCTGAACGCTTAAGATCCAGAAACCGTTTCAACTTTTTTGTGCTCGCTCTTTGGATTAATGATAAACAATATTGTTTAGTGCCGCGAGCCGCATGCCGCGGTGACCGCACGAGAGGCGCCGTTCACAGGCTTGTGCTTGCCGGTTCTTATAAAACGCGATTTTTTTGCGAAGTCGCAAGCTTCGTATTTTAGCCGAGAGAATAATGAAATCAAAGAAGGGGAACTTGTGATAAGCATGTATTTTGCAGAAAATTGCACGCTTCATGTGCAAAATGCAATCCAGGGTCATCATTGGGCAAATAATCAAGCCGCTCTCCATCCGTACGTAATATATTACTGCCAAAATGGAAAACAAAAGCACGACAGTTTCGTCATTATTTCAGAAAAATTGACTCACGATACGAGCGCAGTTCATTTACTCAACTCGAGAGTTATTGAGTAATTAAACCCGCGTGGAAAAATTTCGTGGCGCTGTACCGTTTCTGTCTAGTCTGCCTTGACTCGACACTGGCGCGCCACAAGCTGACTGTCCAGTGGCTAGGCTGGGATGTAACGCTCGGATCGACTAGTTTCTAGACAGATCGGCTATTTTGATAAAAAATAATTAATAATTAAATTATATAATTCTTTTTTATGCCATAAAAGTCCAATATATAAATTTTGCAGTTATTTAAAAATATAAAAAAAGCTTTTGTACAGAAAAAAAATGAAGAAATGACTTTCCGTAAGTCTCTTGTATATAAGCCGGGTGTCGAACTTCTGATGTAATTTCCTATTATATTCTTGTAACTTTGTCTCGTCGCCTTAACACCTCGGCCATCTAAAAGTTTATTTTTTTTCATTTTTGTCGGATATGAATTCCAATTCATTACATCCTAATATTTATTTCAATAAAACATGAACAATTTTCTAAGCTTTAAAAGTGCTTGATGTGTAAATAAATCATTGAAAAAAATAAATTTTGTATGATTTTACTTGCGATTAGGCTACGAAATAATGATTGTTTATTATTTCAAGGAATTAATACGTTAGGCTTAATTATAATTTACGCAACAAATATATAACTAAAATAAATTAAAAAAATCATTTATAATAATATTTGATTTTCTGGAATATCATCAATATTATGCATAGCATTATGCATATTAAAATTATTAAAAATTCAATATAAATTTGTTATAACTTTACTATAACTTTACTATATATAATTCAATTGAAAGAAAATGTTTTTAAACATTCAATAAAAAATTGTGTAATAGTGTAATAGTGTAATAGTGTTGTTTGAGTCCAAACCGTGATTCTATCTAGGAACTAGCTAAAATCTGTATAATCTTTGTATATTCAAATTCGTAACGATTTCGTAGATAGCGCCAAGACTGGGACTAGACAGCAGAAAGCTTTGAATCAAACACGTAGCAAAACTAGACAGCGCCAGTGTAGCGCCAGGCTAGCATTGCGTCAATAGACAGGCTTGAGAAAACCTGTACTGGCTTGAGCATGGTTCAAGATTGGCACGAAATTTTTCCACACGGGAAAAATTTGGGGATGAAAATATGAAAATTTTTTTTACTTTTCTGATGAGGCTGCATCGCAGTATAAAAATAAATTCAATTTCATCAATCTTACGAAAAATCAAGAAGATTTTGGGATTAGTGCTTAGTGGAATTTTTTGCGACCTCTCACAGTAAGGGGGCTCATGGCAGTATCGGCGGGACTCTCAAGAGACATACCGATCGAGCTAGTTTGCAAAGAGTTGATGATAACCACATCACTACTCCTCAAAGTTTTTTTGAATGGGCGGAAAATCATTTTTCAAAGATCAAGTTCAATTTTCGTACTCAAAATGAACATGGTCTGCATGAAAAATCTTTGAAAGGACGTTTCGAAAATGACACCGTTTCTGTTGAAAATGTAACCTCGGTGGAAAAAAAACAAAAATAAAATTTGACTGAGCGTATATTTCAGGGTGAATTTATTGTATGCCATATATGCCTCAGACGTAAAATAAGAATTTCTAATATTTTCATAATTCTGATGAACGGTATATAGGCGGAATATTCCGTGCCTTCATGGAATGCTGAGATGCCCTTGTGGTGCACGCCTCTCGAGCGGCTATTGCGGCACGCGGCTCGCGGCGCTAAACAATATTATTTATCATTAACCCAAAGAGCGAGCACAAAAAAGTTAAAACGGTTTCTGGATCGTAAGCGTTCAGGCTTCCCACTACTTACAAAAAATTTCAAATATCGTGTGAAGAACTGGGTTAAATCGCCATTTGTTTATTAAAAAATGATATAAATTAGCAACAATAAAAAATAGCACGTTCTTAGGAATTTTATTGTTAAATGCATTTATTTTTCACCATTCCCTGAAATTTTCATCAATTTTCCGTGAATAGTTTACGAAATAATAATATGTTAATCAAACGATGCAGAAATGTTTAATCAGACATTGTAAATAAACGAATGCATTTTTCTCAAAAAAATGTATAACATGCTCTTATACTAATGAGTAGATTATTTTCCAATACTTAGTTTTAATTTTTCTTCCAACATCAAAAATCGTAGGCTCACTTGGGAAATTTCTACTCTCATGTGTGTTAAAAATATTTTCTAAAAATCTTGATTACACGGTAATATTATTGACCTGAAGAACCAGTATATTTGTTAATTTTGATATATTGCAGTTATCCTTTCACGTGTTCCCCAAATTTCATAAACTTTTTTTTGCGTCCTCATAGAGGAAGATTTGTAATGGTAACAATTTCAAACAAATTTAAATTCGTTATATTAAACTGGTCTCAATTAAAAAGTGTCTAGCACACTGCTCTAAGAAAGTTTCCGGATTTCTATGTGCATTTGTGAGTAGGGGGTTGTATGAATCCGGCTTTGGATGTATGAATGCGTGTGTATGTTAACTTTTTTGTGAACGCGATAACTTAATCATCATCATTCAATCATCATTCTACTCAAAAGAAAAACTAGGTAGGTGTCCGCCTCCGAATTTTTTCAATCTGACATATGTTGTAGTATTCGAAAAACTAAGCGACATGTGTTTTTTCTTACCTGCCCACATTTGATTAGTTTTGTCTAAAATGTAGTACTTTTTTAAAACAAAACCAATATAAAAATATCCTTACAGTGAGACATGAAAGATGTGATTTCCTCAAATATTTGGAAAAATTTTTAGGGGGGTGAAATACCCTAAAATTATTTTTGATTGCACAAAAATTGCCAAACAGTAGTAAATTCAGGCCAGTATAGCAATTTTTGTGTAATTTCAAATAATGTTGGGGTAGCTCACCCCCCTAAAAATTTTTTAAAAAATGTGAAAAAATTACATCTTTTATGTCTCACTATAAGGACATTTTTATAACTGGTTTTGTTTTTAGAATCTGCTTTATATTAGAGAAACGAAACAAAATGTACTTAAGGGTAGTTACCTCTTTGAAAAGAATATTTCGTAAAAATGCAAGAACACGCAAACTTTATTTAATTGTCGAGAGCAACATATATTTTTTCCAAATTTTTGGGCTTAAATTTACTCCTGTTTGGTGATTTTTTGTGTAATCAAAAATAATTTTGGGGCAGTCCACCCCCCTAAAAATTTTTCGATAAATTTGAAAAAATCACATTTTCGATCTCTCATTGTGAGAAACTTTTCCCAGTTGGTTTCATGATAAAATATACCGCTGCTATATGAGAAACAATTAACTGCGCATTTAAAACCCCAATATTCAATGGCGGTTTTTAACGCCAAAATCCCGATTTGGGCAGATAAGAAAAAACATGTGTCGCTTAGTTTTTCAAGTACTGCAAGATGTTTGTATTTGTATTTATTCATGAAAAGTTCCTAGGGCTAGATAGCCCTATAAGGAACAGATGATACATATTACAATTCGAAAGTAATGGTGATCGATATAACGATTAAAATAAAAAATAGGTATTCAACAGAATTGATGAAGTAAACTAAGGTGCACATAAGTAGATGTGGTCTATTACCAGTAATATTGTAAATGTACATACGCAAATATACACGTTTGAAAGTAAATACATTCATGTGCGTACTTATATATGTATTAAACTCAAGGATTACATGTTACCAATGTGTAATTTCGAGGGTAGGATTTGATATGTTAAATAAGAAACCAAAAAGGAGTTTTCTAAATTGGAATTGTGAAGGTGCATTTCTAATGCTTATAGGTAGTTTATTCCAAAGGCGAGCCCCACGAATAACAAACGACCTTTGCATTTTACACGTGCGGTGTGGCTGAATTTTTAGTACTGTTTTCCTTTCACGGAGTTTGGAATGTGTTGGTTGATCTTTGTCAATAAAATGGAAGAGATTAAGAAGATAGTGTGGAGCTTCATTACTGAATAGGCTATAAAGCAGGTTACCCATGAAAAATTGTCTTCTTTTAGCAACGTTAAGAAATCCTGCTCTTTCTCTATACTGAGTAATATGTTCGCTTTTTGGGATGTTATAGATGAACCGAATGCAAGCATTAAGCGTACGTTCAAGCTTCGCATTCAGTTCATCAGTAACATCATCATATACAACACAGCCGTAGTCAAAGAAAGGAAGGATGAGGCTTTTAATTAGAAGGATACGCGTTGGAGTTGGAAGTGATTCTTTATTCCTGTTAAGCTGTTGCAAGTGAAGGAGAGGAAGAAGGTCCTATGATTATAGCCTTAGTTTTAGCAGGGTTAAGAGTGAGACCATTTGTCGAGGCCCACTGCACCACCAAATCAATATCCTCCTGTACCTTTTGAAGCAAGCTCTTAAGAGTGGCAATAGGCCCAGAAAGGTAAAGCTTAAAGTCGTCAGCATATTTGTGATGGTTGCAATGACGAAGTTCACTACCAAGTTCAGAGGTATAAATATTAAACAAAGTGGGCGCAAGCGTGGATCCCTGAGGGACACCACTCTTGACCTCCCCACAATCAGAACGCTCGCCATTGCTGATTTGTACTCTTTCAGAACGATTACTAAGATAAGATTCAAACCATTTGACAGCCATATTTAAGAGGTGAAGTGATTTGAGCCTATTCAATAGTAAATTATGGTTAACTGTATCAAACGCCTTAGAAAAGTCAAAAAGGACAACAACAGTTATTTCCCTTCTATCAATCGCCATTTTAAGGTCAGAAGTTACTTTAAGTGTAGCTGTAAGAGTACTATGCCTGGCACGAAACCCAGATTGCATTGGGTCCATTAAATTGTTAGTTTCAATATGTGCAGTAAGTTGCTGATGGACAATGCGTTCGAAAGGTTTAGACAAGGCACAGAGGATGGATATCGGGCGGAAATCTTTGGGAGAGGTAGGGTTAGATATTTTAGGAATAGGGCGAATAATCGACTCTTTCCAGGTATCAGGGAAGATTCCCACATGTAGAGATGCGTTATAAATATGCAAGAGAATAGGACAAATCACTGGTAAAGATAAGCGGATCATTTTAATTGAGATACCATCAGAACCTTGAGCATTTGATTTTACCTCTGAGAGTTTTTTAATTAGGGTTTCTTGCGATATATCAGAAAAGAATAATTGAGTATCATCAAAGGTTGCGGGAATTGCGGGCGAGAAAGGAGTGCTGTTTGCAAGGAGTGTGGATTTTGTGGTGAAGGCTGTTAAAAGATCTGCGGGGGGGAAATTGTTATCAGGAGCCAAGTGTTTTGGAGGAATAAGTCCAAGTCGTCTCAAGAGAAATCAGATGTTTTCATTTTTATTTCTGTTTTTAATAGCATTGTAATTATATTGGTTATATGAATCCCTGATTTTGGTTTGAACTAAGTTTCTCAATTTACGAAATTCGGCTTGAATAATACTATTATTTGTTCTTTTAGCCAATCTACGTTTTTTCTCTCTTTCATTCATCAAGTCTTTGATATAAGATGTAATCCAAGGAGTGGACTTCTTTTTTGCTTGAAGGGTATGAAGAGGCGCAAATTTATCAAAAGCTAAAGATAAAAATTTTGTTAGACAAATAACCTTTCTATTTATATCCTTTTCAATAAAAATTCTTTTCCAATCATAAGTAGAGAGATGCTCAAGAAATTCGGCTTCATTTATATTTGTCAGATTGCGTATAGAGAGAGGAGATATACTAGAGGAGGGATCAAAGGAGAACTGATATTGAATGCTGATAAGGTCGTGGTTTGAAAGGAATGAGATTGAGTGTTGAGTGGAAGAAATCACCTTGTCTATATCATCAACAATCATCAAGTCAATCCATGTACTAGAATGATCGGTGTGGTGCGTGGTACTATGGGGAACTATAGATAAACCGGCGGAGAACACTACTGATTTTAAATAGTTAGTTAAATTGTTGGTGGCATTAAGATTTGTGTTCAGGTTTCCTTGTCAGGACTATGAATGGCTGGGTGATTCTGCAATGCGTATAGTTAGTGAAAGGGTACTGAGTAATTTTGGAGACCCAAAAACTAATGTTAACGGGGATAACTTGGTTAGCTTATGCTTAGAAAAGGGCTTGTGTATTACAAATGCTTGGTTCACGTTTAAAATCACACACTTGTATACTTGGTGCAGAGGTAAAAGCCACAGTATGATTGACTTTGTCATAGCGGATGAGAGGTTTAGATGACTAGTAAGGGGCACAAGAGTTATGTGAGGTTCTGAATGTGAAACGGATAATTACCTCTTAGTTTAAAAAATGAACCTAGATGAAGGATGGAAAAGAAAGAAAACTAAAACGAAAAGCAGACGCGAATCAAAATAGAGAATTTGCAGAAGACGGAAGTACAAATAGAATTTCGTAATCAGGCGAAACAATTCTTTAATAGGATAGAACGGGAATCGCAGATACACAGTAAAAATTTGGGGGCGCATGGGCAATATTTTAGGGGACCATGATTAGGAGTGCATCTGAAGTATGTGATACTGCGGTTATAGAAAGAATGAGTGGTAATGCTTGGTGGAACGATGAAATCCGTATAGCTTTTAATGAGAAGCAGCAAGCGTATTCAAGAAAGTTGAATATTACAGGTCCCAGAAATGACGAGAGAAATAGACTCGAAAATGATAATAAGTGTAAGAACAGAAAAGTAAAATGCTAGTTTAAGAAAGCAAGGGTAAAATAAAAACGGAAGAAGGCAAAAAAATGCAAAAAGATTTTGAAGGAAATAAGAGGTTAAAATCGAAAATACCGAGTGTCAAATGGTATGTGTCACGAAGGAAGTAAAAGATTTTATTATTGGCTATTACCACTCTCTAAATCTGAATTAGTAGAAATTTTACTAATTCAATTAGTAGCATTGTTTCTGAGTGTTAAATTAGTAATTTTATCAGTTTCTACTAAATGAAATGGTAAGATTTATGTTACTAAATGAATTAGTAAGGGTATTCTACTAATCTTCTTAGTAGCGCCGACTTACTAATTGAATGAGTAGCAATGAATTGCTATGGAAACATAATTTAATAATTTTTTTAAAATACTTTCTGCTGGTTTTAAGTTTTAATTGAGAAACAATAATGTTTTCATAATTTATATTCTAAGTTTATATATTTATACTAATAATAATTGTGTATTGACGATGCGATACTTAAAACTGAAACGGTATTGGTAGTGATGCATATCGAGTCGAGAAATTCTCGTTATCGTTCGAAATCGTTCGAAATCGTTCGAAATTTTACAAATTTTCCGAGCCGAGATTTTTTAACCTTTTTTTGTTTTTCTTCGTATCTTATCGTCTGACAACCCGATCAATGTGCTCGTTAAACGTCAGTTTTCAAAAGATCAATAGAAAATGTAAACACAGCAAAACGCAAAAACATCCGAGGAAGAAAACGAGAAATCAGATGTCGAACTGATATAGGAAGGTTTAACAAATTTAAGTACAAGAAGATAAAATGGAAATTTCTTTGAATTATTATTTAAATACATAGATTAATGTATTTTAATAAAATTCTCTTCGTGTCAAAATAAATTTTTTAATTCACTTGAAACTACCGTTTAAAATAGTAACCAGCAATATACATTTACCAATTCATTTAGTAGTATAGCATTACCAATTCCTTTAGTAGATATAGTTACTAATTCATTTAGTCAGTTATTCTTACTCATTGAAATAGTAGATTTTTACTAATTACTAGTAAACGAATCGGCACTATTTGAATTAGTAGAAAACTACTACCAATTAGTAGTTTTCTACTAATTCAGATTTAGAGAGCAGGCATTATTTGGGGGTAAAGTCATAGAGCATAGCAACTGCGACATAGAAGACGACTCGTTAGAAAATTCCATTTAAAATGTCAAAATAGTAACTTCTCCATCTGAGATTAAAGCTATAATTAAGAACTTTAAGATATATTGTCATATATTGTCATTACGTCTGCAATTCTTAAGAGAAATGAAGAGTACTTGTCTGTTAGGATGAGCGCGTTGATGAATATATGTGGTGAGAAAGGGGAAGTTCCAAATGATTGGTGTAAGACGATTATGATTTCAATCTACCAAGGAGAGGGTGATAAAGTTATAAAGTGCCGTAAGCAAAATATTTAAAAACATACTCATTCGTAAGGTCTCATGGACATAATAGAAAAAAAGATCTGGAAAGTCCAATGCAGATTTAAGCCAGGAAGATCATGTACGGATCAGATATTTAGCTTGAGACACATGAAAAAAAAACTCAAAGTACAAAAAAAAGTTTTATGTGCATTTGTTGATTTTGTAGAAGTCTTTGATAAGTAAAATAGAAATAAACTTTTTGGATAGTTCTAAAAGATTATGGAGTCCATGGTTGGCTCCTAAGAGCAATAGAAGCAATATAAGTAGGTATTAAAGCGAGTGAAAGGGTGAATAGACAACTGAGTGATTGGTTCGGTATTAGGCACGGTGTAAGGCAAGGATGAGTTCTGACCTCTCGGCTATTAATTATATTCATTGACAAATGTATAACATAAGAATGGCTCTACTAGGCGAACAAGGTGTCGATCTCAGGATTTTTACAGTGGGTGGATTAGCATTGGCAGATGATAAGGTGTTACGGGTAAATCAGCGCATGAATTTCAAAGAAAAATAAGTAGAGTAAGCACTAGCATGATGGCCATGGGTCTTAAAATTAACGTAAATAAAAAAAGTCATTGTATTTGAAAGAAAGGATGAAATAGAAAAACTAGATCAGGAGGTATCCAGGCCTACAATTGAGGGTAGGAAAGTTATCGGCATCACTTCAGAATAAAATGACGTGTGAAAACCTTTTTTTTCCGGGCCGTTGAAAATAGATATAATGCCTATGGGGGTTAAGGGAAACCTCTAGAATTTTTCAGGAATATTTGAAGCAAAAATACCGGGAAGCACCTGCATGTCCGACTATCGACGATCGTGTTTACTTTGTAAAATTTGGAGCAAACAATAAATATGCAATTAAATGCGTATTTGAACTTATATATATATATTCTCTGGAGAATCGAACCAAAGGGCCTATGACAAAACCACCGAACGTGTGTTTGGGTTGCGGATAGAGAATCGCTGTACCAAGGGTTTCTGCTGAATATGGTTACAATTATTAATAAGCAGTCGCGGAAATTTGTCCAAGGATGGTCCCAAAGGAATAATCCCTAAGCGAAGGCGTGACAACCGTGGCCAAAGCTCAATCGCACCTGGGCGAGGTGTCTTAGACGTTGTCTCTGGGATACCAGGTGACCTCTTAGAGCAGGGCTCGCCACTTTCAGCAGGTACAGACTGACACGACAAGTGCGAGACTGGCAGAGAGTTTTTCTTTAATTTTTTTCTGCGTTTTCCAAGAATCGTACGAAGAGTTACGGTCAATCGGCACGTACTTCACAGCGGGGCGTCCGAATTTTTCGTATTCGAACCCTGAAAAAAAAACCAAGTCGAAGGAAAACTTGGAGGATAATTTATTGGGCTCTGTTCGACCTAGTCTTCGTTACTGACACTGTCAGTCTTGTCAGTCAAAGACTGACTTCTGGCGAGCCCTGTCTTAGAGTATGCGACGTTATCCTTGCATGCGGGGCTTTACAAGGACGGACAAACCGTCTCCCTAACTGCTCGCGGCAACTACAATAACACCATCAAACCTACAAAAAGTTGTACATGCGGTTCAAAACAATCAAACGCGCAGAACACCCGACATTCGGTCGGCAAACAGTGCCGATCACCCTAGAGAGCACACTTTGTGGTGCCAGAAATCCCGAGAGCTTCAGCACGGTTCGCATCAGTCTTTGCGAAATCAACACGCCTACCTCTTGAAAAATGAATATGTACGCGGAACGGTTCCCCAACCGCTGCTTGAACACGCTGCAGACGAAGATAAAGAAGCGACATTAAGAACAACCGCGGAAACCAGACACTTTCTGAGAGATAATACGATTTCAGGACAAGGAGGAACATTGAGATACTGGTTCCTCCTAATCCCCAAAATCTGGCTGAAATGGATGCAAACCTTCGTGAGTATATCTCGGAGGAGTCCGACCTGTATATCATCAATTGTTCCGTTTATGGTGCTGCAAGAGCATTTTCTGATTCAAATCGAAGGCTTTAGCTTTAGACGATGGATCAAAAGACCAAAGGCCGCTTGTATCAACTGAACAAGAAGATTGGATGGGCAAGATAGAATGCGTCCCGTATTTAGTATGTGATTGACTACATAATATCTGATAGGCCGTTCACGGAAAGGGTTCGAAAGTTCGCTCAAGAACAAAGGATGTTCAATCATACACTGAACAAGTCAAAGCTGTTGGCAATCAAGCAGCACATTGTTGACAAAATACGGGTGTTATCTGACGCAAGGAAGAGAATACAGAAGAGGGAGAGATGGATCCGGGAGAATCAACAGTTTCTCCAACCCATCTCGCCTCTTTAGTGATAACCCTGCTTCTGTCAAAAATCCACCCAAGCCCAACGAGGTAGAGACTTTTTGGAGAGAGGTATACAAGATCCCAAAAACACTGGAGTTGTAAGTAGATACTGACAATATCATCCGCTTCAAGGAATTCTGCGACAACCTCATAAAATCTGAGGAAGAATGTTCATCAATCTCTGCCGAAGAGGTGGAAAAAGTACTTAGAGGAACGAAGAACTTTTCCACTGCTGGATCAGATTGTATCAAGAACTTCTGGTGGAAGAAGTTTACTTCTACACACCAACATTTGGCCTGCATATTCACCTCGTATATAAATTCAGAGACGCCCATTCCGCAGTGGCTGGTGTTAGGACGTACTATACTCCTACAGAAAAAAGGCAACTTGTCCAACCCAGAAAATTACAGGCCAATAACTTGTTTGAACACACTGCATAACATCTTTACAGCTATCATGAACAAATCGATTGTTCGAAGAATTTAGGCTGTGTGGCGAGAGATGTGCGAACAACGTGGCTCGAAAAAAGGTGTAGCAGGATGTCGATAGAACCTGCTAATTGACGGGACCGTCTCTAAAGACGCTGCAGCCCATCAGCGCGTCCTGTCAATGGCCTGCATTGACTACCAGGAAGCTCTCGATTCAACCTCTCATCTGAAAATTATCGTGGGACAACGAACAACGTCACCTTCCAGAAGGGCGTATTTCAGGGCGATACCATGAGCCCTTTGCTTTTTTGCATCACACTTCTGCCTCTATCTCTCGCACTACGAAATCTGTCTTCAGATCTGTTAGCGTTAAACAAGACTTCTGCGACTAACATGATTGCCGTCCCGGTTCTACTCTACTCACTTGGGGTGGTTCACTGGACGAAGAACAAGCTTACGGCCCTTGATATCACGACATGTAAGAGGATGCATATGTATAAAAGCTAGCATATCAATTCGTCCGTTCCGCGATTATACATCTTCTGACTTCTGAATCTCCAATTTTTAAATAACAGAATTGTTTTAAGTACAGCTTACATCTCTGAAAATGGAAAAGATCCTCTTCTAAAAATTGTCAGGAATCACGAGATGATTGGCAAATGAGCGTTTTCACAGAAATGTAGAAAAGTCCTTGTCAAAGGAGCAAACTTTTGCTTTTCTCAGATCATCAGGGCTTAATTCAGGTACATACAGTGTTGCCACAATGAAAATTGCGTTTGTACTCGGAAAGTGTACTCAGAATTCTGAAATTGTACTTTCAATGGTGAGTTGCGGCAGCGCCGCATACTATAACATTTTGGCGCGAAATTCAAATTATTAAATTTAAGAAAGGCTAATTCTTATTGTTTATTTACTTCAAACATCCTTTTTTTAATGAAAAAATAGTACAATGCTAATCGAATGAAACTGTCGAATCATGGGTTGCAGTAGAACCCGAACTGATTCGATAAAAATAGAAAACACATTACAAATCTGATCTAAGGACTCCGGGACCGTTTCGAAGACGGACTTCTCTTTCTATCTCTATATGTTAGAAAAGGAGGACCGTTCCATTTTCGACTTTCGAGTTTCCACACGGCCCCGGAGTCCCACTGCGCATTTCTGAAGTCTTGAATCACGAGAGTGAAGGAGACAGCAGTTTCCTTCATATCTTCAGCTCTCGTCAAAGCTTCCTTCTACGGTTAAAGCAAGCACAATGCAGACTTTTGATTTGCCATTAGCTGCGGAAAATACTTAACGGAATCCGCCAATCGCAGTGGTACATTAGGCGCAATGCCCAACGCGCCAATTCCAAACCTATTCAAAAATAAAATATTAAAGCCACAAATTCAGCATTTGTACTCAAATGTACTTGAGAAAATAGAGTACAGAATAAAGTGTACTCAAATTGTGGTTGTGGTACTTACGTACTCAAATTTCATCAAATGTACTTTTTGAGTACAATTGTACTGTAAACGGCAACACTGGGTACATAAGGTTTCATGTACGCGATTTTATGTCAAGAAGTTCCCAGCGATAGGTGCAGAGCGTGTCATGCACAGGCAGAGAAACTAGAACACATACTATCTGGGTGTCCCACCCATGCGGGAACAACGTATATCTGCAGAAATAATGCGGCCCTAAGAGTGCTTTATTACCATCTTTGTCGCTCTCACGGTGTTGGCCGCGACCCTGCCCTGCCGAACGCTCCAAGGGAGATAGAGTCATTGGTCCAAAACGAGAAGTGCCAAATTTTCTGGAACTACGATTTTCGGACATCAGTCTCTTTTTCACACTCAAGGCCTGACATTGTTCTCCAAGACTACGAGAAACGAACCATATTCGTAATCGAATTCTCGGATCCGACCGACTACAACATCCCTGCCAAGGAGAAGTAAAAAGGAGGTCTCACGACCTTGAAAGGGAGTTGCAACGTTTGTACTCAAAATATTCGGATAAAGTAATTGTCCTTGTGATCGGTACTCCCGGAGGTGCCAAACTATCACTGGTTCGTAAGCTTAAAGCCATTTCTGCGTGCGAAAAATATGCAACGCACTTGCGAGATGGATGCAGAAAGCTGTCATCCTTGGGTCGCATCGGGTCCTCAAGACACACGAGGGTTTCGCCGGCCTGTCGTCGTAATTTCATCATGCCACATATCTCACGGTCGTAAAACGTGGCCATACGTGTGAATCACCGCGGTTCTACTGGGAGCCGATGTCATTTTTAGATGATAGTTGCTCCCAGTGGGACTCTGCGGTGGTTGTTTAACTATTTTTTAAATTATATACATTGAAAAAAGGGTCAAACAACCACAGTAGTTTCCCGCTGGGAGCAACTGCCGTTCAAAAATGACACCAGCTCCCAGAAGAACCACGGTAAATCACACCTATGGCCGCTTCTCACGACTGTGAGATGGGTGGTCACAGGGGACGATGAAATCACAACGACAGGTCGGTCGAAGCCTCTTGTGTCTTCAAGACACGAAGCGACCCAAGGATAACAGCTTTCTGCATCCATCTCGCAAGTGCCTTGGCATATTTATGGCACGTGGGTATGACCTTACGGTTACGAAACAGTGATAGTTTCGCACCTCCAAGAGCGCCGACCACAAGTACAATTACTTTAACCGAATATTTTGGGTACAGTCATTGAAACTCTCTTTTAAGGTCTTGATACCTCTCCTTCTTGTCTTTCTTCTTGGCAGTGATGTTGTAGTTGGCCGGAGCCGAGAATTCGATCACGAATATAGTTCGTTTCTCGAAGTCCTGGAGAACGATGGCATGGCAGGGGCGCGGCCAACACCGTAAGAGCGACAAAAATGGTAATAAGCACTCTTGTGGCCGCATTATATCTGTAGAGATACGTCGTTCCCGCGTGAGGCAGACACCCGGATAGTATGTGTTTCTGTGCATTTTCTTGTAGAATAGCTCTTGGAGGAATTTTCCAACCTCTGCTTTCTTTACTTCGGCTTTCAGAAGTGAAGCTTCTAGATGAAGTTATTCACTTTCCTCACTTATGTTGTTAAAATTCAGGCCAAGGGTCTCGGCCGCCTGCTCGTAAAGAAACGCTCATTTGCCAATCATCTCGTATTTTTTTACCATTTTTAGGATAGGATCTCTGCCATTAGCAACGGTGTAACCTGTACTTAGAACAATTCGGTTAGAATACATTTGAGATTCAGAAGTCAACGTCCGCCTTGACAGCGTGGGGTATATAATCGCGGAACGGAAGAATTGATATGCAATCGCTTATGTATATGCATGATCTGACCGGGTCGGCAAGTATGTTAGTTGCAGTTACATTGTTTAACGCCGACAGATTTGAAAACCAAATATGTCGAAGAAGATGCTTGTATCTGCTTCGGAGAGACTCCTTCGCTGATGTTACATCCTGAATGCGACTTTGAGGCATGCCCAGGTATGTATAGGTTCTCCATTGTCAAGATGTCTAATAACACCTATATCCACAAGCTGAGGGTGACTGGGAACCCCAATAATCTTTCCTTTCTTGAGATGAATCTTGGCACGCTTGTCCAATCCAAAGTCCATACCAATCTCTCCTGCGTGCTCCTTGACGATTTTCAAAGCACTCTGAAGTTTGCTTTTACCAGAAGCATAGATCTTTAGGTCATCCATATAAAATACATGACATAGAGACAGAAGTGTCATGCAAAACAGTAGTGGGCTCATTGTATCGCCCCTTTTGAAGGTGACATTGTTCGTCGTCACACGATAATTTCCATATGAGATGATAAACTTAGTTTTCCAAAAGGCATCAATCTTTCTATGCATCTCACTATGTGTGGATGGACCTGCAAGCTTTCCAACAGACAGATGATAGGTCTATAAGAGGTTGAATCGAAAGCTTTTCGGTAGTCAATCCAGGCCATTGACAGGACGCGCTGATGGGCTGTTGCGTCTTTGCAGACGCAACTGTCTATTAGCAGATTCTCTCGGCAGTTTGCTACACCTTTTTTCAAGCCACGTTGTTCGTACATATCACCCCACACAGAATCAATTCGCCAAACAATCCTGTTGTTTAGGATAGCTGTAAAGATCTTATACAGTGTGTTCAAACGAGTTATTAGCCTGTAATTGTCTGGTTTGGACAAGTTTTCTTTTTTCGTTAGGAGCATAGTGCGTCCTAATACCAGCCAATGCGGAATGGGCGTTTCCGACTTTAAATATGAGGTAAATATGCGGGCCAGATGTTGGTGTGTAGATGTAAACTTCTTTCACCAGAAGTTCTTGATACCATCTGGTCCTGCAGCGGAAAAGTTCTTTAAGCCCCTAAGTGCTTTTTCTACCTCTTCGGCAGTGATTGACGGACATTCCTCCTCAGATATTATGAGGTTGTTGCAAAACTCCTTGAAGCAGATGATATCATCAGTATCTTCTTTCAACTTGTAGAGACAAAAAGCCTCTACCTCGTTGGGCTTTGGTGGATTTTCGACACTTTTTAAACTTCCAATATTTCCATTACAAAATAAAAGTCACTTAAGTCGTACTTGTACCATCTCCAGTGAATGGGTGAGTGCGAAGATGCGTTTTAAATGCGCTTCATTTAGATATTCATTACAGTTGCTTACCAGCAATGAATTTTCCCATTTTAGGTCACCTTTTTTATGCCACCTTTCCACTTGGCAAAGTACTTCTCAAGTCAGTTTTCTACATGACTGTAGCTACGTATACATAAATTTCGGTGCAAACATCCGCATTATGTCGGTACGCGTAGACCCCCCCCCCCCCCCTCGGGGTAGAAAGAAATTGTGAGGCTCTCTATTAGAACTTTTCTCTTCACCTTGGCGATTTTCTTTAATTCTACATATAGGTAAATATAACAATAATTATTATTGTTTTATATATAATATAGATAAATATAACAATAATTTTTATTGTTATATTTAGCTAAATGTAGAATTAAGGAAAGGCGCCAAGGTTAAGAGAGAAGTTGTTATAAAGAGCCTCACATTTTCTCTCAATGCAGAAACGGAGTGTCTACACGTACCGAAATAATGTAGATGTTTGCACCGAAATTTCGGTACCAATAGCCCCTTTTCAAGGTCCCGCTATTCGTACCGAAATTTCGACATACGTAGCCGCAGCCATGTAGAAAACTGACTTGTGAAGTATTTCGCCAAATGAAAAGGTGGCTTAAAAAAGGTGGCCCAAAATGGAAAAAGTCATAACTGGTAAGAAACTGTAATGAATATCTAAATGACGCGCATCTAAAGCGGATGTTCGCATTTACCCTTTCACTGGAGAGGCTGCAAGTACGATTTATGTGATTTTTACTTCGTAATGAAAAGATTTAAGGGATAAATCTAACCAAGAACATCTACAGGAAAAAACATCAAGTGTTTATTAGACAAACTGAAAATATTTGGCCCACGCCTACCGTATTTCGGTAAAACTAGCCGCCTTTTGCCATTTTTCTGGGCTCACCAAAAATAATTGTTCCACTCTTACCGAAATTCGTTGAACGTAGACACGGATAAAAGGAAAAATCGGACGGGGAAATTTTTATCTGTGAAAATGATTAAGTTTTGGAAATCAAAGTTCGCAAAGTAATTCAAAACAAAAATTGGCTCATTTTTGTTTCTAATTACTTGTTTAAATTTTATTTCCCAAATTTATTTATGTTTACGGATACGATTCTTCTTGGTCAAAATTAATGAAAAAGCAGGATGAAAAAATAGGAATTTGTCCAAATTAATCTCAAATTATTATGAAGTTTTGAAACTTGTTGTATATGTTATTTGTGACTTCAATAGCCTTTTTAGAATATGATATAAAAATAATGAAGGTAATTGGATTGTCATTTCTCATATTGAAAAAAATGTTAATATATGTGAATTGGGAATTAAGACACAAATTCTGTATTTTTCACCAAATTAACGTTACAAACATTACTATCTACTCGAATTCGCAATTCACTTCAAATCGGGCAGGGTGTCTTTCATCATTGTTTTCACGCTTTTATTTTTAATTTTTATCCTCTTCCCCTCCATGTAATATGCCGAAACATCCTCAAAATTGACCCCTTCCCCCAAACTGTGTATGCTCGTGTCGCAGAATTATTTCCCGTCAAAATATTTTTTGAAAGTTGATAAAATGGCTATGGTTTTTCTAGCAATTTGAAAATTAATTTTCCTAAAAAACGCCAACGTTCAATTTATTCTTGATTTTCTTTTATATTGTATTTTTTGTACTGTATTGCATTATTCGTAAAAAAAATCCCAGAAAATATAGCATGTGTATCTTTACGAGCCGAAACAATATTTAAACAAAATTTAGAACATTCTTTGTTTCAAGAAAAATTTAATTGTAATCGAGTTATATATATTTTTGCGAAAATTTCGAATTAAAGTGCCAGATAGAGAAAGGTAATGACATACTTTTTCTTAGAACTTTTCGAGAGACTTTGCTCTGATGACATTTTTTATATCGTTTCCTTGTTGTAAAAAATGGGAATATTCATTTTTCATTTTTTTTAAATCATGTTTTTCTCTTTAGCAAGACGCGAAAACAACATACACTCTTATGCGATATATACACTATATTAGTACCAATTTAAACAAATAAAATGAAACGCTGGAATTTTCGCGAAAAATTATTTTTTTAAATTTTCAAAGAAACCGCTGCAATCCTGCCAGTTTCCGAAATTTTGAGGCTGATTTTGAAAGAGAACAAAAGGATCTATCAGAATTAAGGATTAAAACGAAAATATCTAGTTTGGTTTAGATACTGAAAAGCTAGGAAGAAAATTCTCGACGAATTTTCGATACACTGCGTTATCAGCTTCACAATTTTAAATACTCACAATTATGTCAACAAAATTTATAATTAAGTCAGTGAAATACGTGTTGTCTAAAAGCCTTATAATAATAACATATTTTACCGAAAAATTATTTTATGACATGATCATGCACAGCCCGTTCAATTGGAAATTAATACGTCCAATGTTTCAATAAAAAGTTTAACAAAACAAAGAAAATCAGTGTAACTAACGTTTGCCCACCTGATTTTTATAAGCAAGTAACTTCTTACACATATTTTATGAGTCAGATAGGAAAACAACTATGTTTTTAATTCACATTATTTAAATGCTTGAAAACCGTTTAAAATTTTGAAAAATCAAAGAGGATCTTTTTGTAGAATTCTGCGCAACTTT